>SSSL01000557.1:0-38094 GCA_008086715.1 Sitobion miscanthi
TTTATAAAATTAAAAATATTCATTTTCATCAAAATATTGCTACAATTAAAACATTTATAACACTGCTTAATACCTAAACCTAACCTATCTATACTAATATATAAAGCTGTAGAGTTTGTGTGTTTGACGCGTTAATCTCAGGAAATACTGGTTCGAATTAAAAAATTATTTTTTTTTGTTGGATAGTCCATTCATCGAGGAAGGCTATAGGCTAAATAACATCACGCTACGACCAATTAATAGAAGTGCTCAAACAGGGATTTTGAGATTTACGATGGAAATATTATTTTGTAAATGGTTGCTATTAGTTAATCGGGCAGATCAGGTACAAGCATGCATCAAATCGAATTTTCGCACATTGCCTACCGGGGTGGCTGAGTTGCACTTACTGCAGTGAGTTACACCAAAAAAGAGTTGAACAATCACAATTCCTTATGGGCTACAAAGAGCACAGGATCAGCTGTATTATATATAAATGAATGTTTGTTTGCAGATCTCAGGGAAGAAGATAGGCTAATTTAAAAAGGGTTCAATTTGGTTTTTTTTATTCATTGGATTTTAAAACGGTTAGGTTATGTATTAATTGATTATATTAATCTACCGTATTATACCAAAATAAACTTGGTATAACTTTGATACTTTAGAGTTAAATCATACACTTACATACAAACAGCACTGGGTCCGCGATCTACCGCAGGTAGATTGCCTGCTTTATTATAAACTGCTGAGAATCAGAATTTTTATTCCAGGCAACAGAAAAGTTTAAGATAAATTTTGAACACCATACACCGAATATTAAATAACGAATTGAACAAAGTTTGAGTCACATAGAGTTGGTACATTTAACGGGCAGCGAAGTGCACAGGACCTGCAAGTGTATATATTATATGGTAGACACCAATGGGCAATTTCAGTTACATTTTATTATGCGTCTTAAAATAGTTACCAATAGATTTACATTATACGTATGACCGTAAATAATAATTGTAAATATACTCGGTACAGTGGCGTAATTACAGGAGGGATTTGAGTGTCGTATCCCCCCGGACTTTTTTTTTAAATGGAGATCCAGTTATATATTTACTTATTATTTATTGGTTAAGTACAAGGCTCCTACTATATTGTTACGATGACATTCGAAAAATATTAAAAATCCTTATTCAGAGTTTTTGTTTATAAGCATTTAAAGTTCAGACATTGACAAAATACGGAATAATCACGAAATTTAGCAAATTAATTTGAGTTGAGAATTCATAAAAATGTTTAAATCTAATACAAGATTCCTCATAAGTTTGTCTACCTTTATCAAAAAAAAATTCTACAAGTAAATAAATTAAATTTTCATGAGCGTTCGAAATTCATATTTTTACAATTTCTAAAAACAAAACATTTTCAACATATTTTGACTTTTTTGTACTATTGTTATAAGCATAAGAAAATTTAAATTTTTATTAGGTTTTTTAAAATTATTGTCGATAAAACTTTAATTTTTTATGAGCGTATGAGTTTAAATTTTTACGATATTGGATTTTCATGTGTATAATATTACTATTGTAAAACATTTCAACCTCGTCTTTGTTACACACACACAGAAACCATGGTGCAGGATTTCTCTATAGACCTTAGGGTATACGGCTTAAATCCAGTTTTTTTTTGTCGAAAAACGTATATCGTATTATGTATATAAAATGATATAAATGTCCAGTGTTTGTTCAGAATATACCGATCTAAAAAAATACAATATAATGCACGGTATGGCATACTTCGGGTATATAGTGGCGTTTAAATTAATGAAAATGTTCGTGGCCTATAGTATTAATCGGAAAAAAATCACCAACGCAAAACTTATATTCTTGTATTACTAATTGTACATCTTAAACACTCATAATTCGCTTTATAAATAAGATAATAAAAGACCATATATGCCAAGATAATGACTTTAAATTTATAAAGGTCATCCCGCTCTATTTTTAACCTAACGACATAATCTGCTAAGGGTAAACATTTTCGCTTTTTAAAAAGAATTTTTTATTTTTAGATTCTGAGCGGCGTGATGAATGTATGATTTATTTTTAATTAATTTTTGCATCGCGTACACGATAAGTAGTTGATATAATGATACTAGTTTTCAACTTCAAATGGAAAGTGAATCTAGTGGTATACACAGAGTGTGGTACCGATTAATTTTTCTTATTAATTAAAATATAAAAATATTGTTTGAGTATCTCAAGCCCATAACAATGAGTAAGCTAGGTATGAGGTAAATATTTCTACTGTTTTGATTTCATTGATAACAACCCATTTCTAAGAAACTATACGTCCCACGGGGTCGCAATTTGCTTAGGTACTACCAGGACAATATTATTTGAAATATGACTATGATTATCAATAGAAAAAAGTGATACAGAGTAATTAATTTACCCGCACACTCCTCCCCTAGGGCAGCACTATTATATCTATCGTCGAATTCAATTTAATAACATTCATTCACAATGACCCACTTGTAACTACTGTTCAGCAAAGCGACATTCCACTTACCCGATTTTGTATTTAAAATTAATTATTTATTTATACATTATATGACCGGATGTATTTAACACAGTATATTATGTACTGTTTCACATTAGATCTATTTCATATACGAGTTGTTTTTAGTTAGACTTTTCCGATCAGACATCAAAATTATATCATAAAATAAATATGAAATATGGTCATTATTTAAAAGTATCCAAACTGATGATTTAATTATAAAGTACAATCTAGCAAATCTGTTACTCGAAGTCGTCAAAATTACCTTCCCACTAAATACGAATAATTGTAGTGTTATAATATTTGTAAATTATCTATAGTTGACTATGAATCGGACAATTGTTGAAGAACGAATCCAAAAAAAAGGTGGGTAAGTGGATGTCACTCTGCTGTACAGTATAGGTTACAAGTGGGTCACTGTAATGGATGGTGTTAAATATTAAATCATTGATACAATATCATTGTATAAGAAAATCGATTCTGAGCGAAAACTGTCAGTCAGCCTGTGATATTACTACGTATCTTTGATGATATTATTGAGAATAAAGTAATTTATATATTCACTTATTTACGTGGAACCTTGTTTTAAATTTTCAATCCTTAGCTATAAAAGTTGAACATTTTATAAATTTTAAATATAAAAATAATTATTAAATTTTAAATTGATAATTTTGTCACATTTTAAACTATAAATGCTTATTAAAAAAAATTGTGCTAGGGTACTTTGATATTTATTAGTATTACTGCTATTGTAACCAAATATCAGGAGCCTTGTATTAAATGTTCACGCTTTCTACCTACAAATAAAATTTTATTGATATTTATAGAAAAAAAAAACTAAAAAAATTGCAACTGACAATGTCCGTAAACAGCCAAAAAGAGTCAAATTATTTCAAAAATTTTATCGGTATAGAAAATGCTAATACATCACATTTAGTGAAATTTCAAGTATCCGCAGTCATACGTTTTTTAATTACAACAAATAAGAAAATCGTACATGAGATATCGAGTGAATATCAATGTTGTGAAAAATATGACTTCAAACAATCGTAAACATGTAATTTGACTTTTTATAGACTTTTTTTTGATAAGGTGGACTAACTTATGGATAATCTTGTATTACATTTTCAAATCTTTGATTGAAAAACAAACATTTTTATGAATTCTCAACTTAAAATAATTTCCTAATTTTCGTGATTTTTTCGTATTTTATCAATATTTGAACTTTAAATGCTTATAAATGAAAATCATGACTAAGGATTTTTAATATTTTTCAAATATCATTGGAACAATATAGAAGGAGCCTTGTATTAAATTTTCAAGCTTTTTTACTCAACAAATAAAATTGTATTGATATTTATAGAAAAAAAAAACTAAAAAAAATGTAAACTTAAAATGTCCGTAAACAGCTCCAAATAAGTCAAAATTTATGGAAAATGTTATTGTGTATAGAAAATGTTAATATAAACATTCAGTCAAAATTTCATGTACGGTCATTTGTTTTAGAGTTGCACCAAAAACCAAAATCGATTTTCTCGAAAACAGATTTTGCGTAAAAATTCCCGTTTTTCCTTAATTTTTCTTTTATTTTTCACGTAGCTCTTTAAAACCACTGGAAAATTTTTACTTTTGACCCCCCAAAGTACCAACTAGATTCACTTTCCTATCAGAAAAGTTGCTGTTGAAGAAAATCCAAGCAATTTTACTATCCTAAAAGGTGATGACAAACACAAAAAAAAAAAATAAAAAAAAACACATATCATTATAAAATCAATGCATTCATCGCTTCGCTCAGAATCTAAAAAAAAATACACGATACAAACCTGAATTACACATTTTTACACATTATAATATGTCCTAACCTGTTGAATATGAAATAATTTTGAAACAAATTTCACATGTTGAATGTCCCAAACATCTGCTCTAATAAAATGTTTTTAAATGTTATACTAAGCTCATTTGTTAATTCATTGTAAATTGTCGCATTTTTGTTAAAATCACCTAATCCGTAATTATAATAAAAATAAACAACTCAATACCAATTATATCGACCCCGAATACATTTTATTATATGGTGTGGCAAAAAAAAAAAAAAAAACACTTACATTCATTAAATTATCAGCCACGGTAAAAGCCAAATAATATTTTCAAAAACATAATAGCATTCTGAGTCCGGCTGATAACGAAAACGACACTCAAACGTTCCCGATAACTGGAGACCACCCGAAAAATATCGTTTTATGTGCTTCAGTTTCAATACGTGTCCTCTACCGTATATTCCGGCTTATGATAATAATAATAATAATATTAATTGTAATACATTACCAGTGTATTGTATTGGCATACTATTCAGTCGTTATAACAGAGAAATGTTGATCGATCGCTTTAAAAATTAATTATACCAACTTATCGGTTGATTACGTGCATTATGTTAAACACGGTGTTACGCTTTATATATAAAATAATTAACTATTTATTATCAGAGAAGTAAAACATTCGATAGTTGTCCGATGGAGAAATAATAAAAGAAGACAATTATTCTACTGTTATTATGCTGAAGATAATAAATAGTGGCCGATCACCAGCTATTTAATTGGGAAACATTAAAATTTTTAATTGTAGCTCAGTTGTTGTAAAACGTTGGTGACAACTATTATGTTGTAACCTCCGTTAATATCATTATATTAAGTTACCACAACACACTACATGCCCGTGTGCAAGTTATATTAATTATATTAATTTTTAAGTTTACGAATAATTTGTACATCAATGGTGTTTTATTTACTTCTCAATACCTACTCTATCTATGATATATTGGAATACAACTCATTTGCCCACATTTACCTTTTTTACAACTCATTTACGCACAAAAACATAACTCATTTGCACACAATTTACAAACAATAGAAACCATTTATTTTCAAAGAAATTTATTCACGTATAGGTTGTACATAATCTATGTATCTCAAGTTTTCGAATTGGTCATTACTGATAGTGGAAAATTATTATACTCAAACAACATTTTCCTTCACCTTATAATGTTTCTGTCTCATCATATTTTGATGTTATACGACTTAAAACTTAATGTTATATGACTATCAGGTTTAACAATATTGTTTGAATTTTTATTTTAGAACAGCTTCCTTAGAAAGCCATTATTCACAGTTTTGTCAAATTAAAAATAACACAAATTACAATTAGGTACTTACAATGATTTAAACAAAAAAGTCATTTAAAATTACAAATGGCACAAATTACAATTACAATAATTTCAAAACATTAATTAATTTATTTGTTAATACATATTTGATATTTATTGGTACGCATTTGCATTAAAAATGCTAAAAGATAATTTTTTTGGATTTGTATTAAAAAACATACGGTTTGAAGCTGTGAGTCGTGGTTTGGACACCTATGTTATATATGATAATATTATTATCCATAAAATACAAATAATAAAATACTATAAAATAATATAACTTTATAATAAATATTAAATATTATGTCTAAATTTGCGTTCTTCCCTTGGTCTATGGCATATTTCCCTAGGATCTGCCCAGGTTGTAGAGACAGTAATGCAGTACATGCGTGCGTGCTTACTACGAGGATATATTGCAAATTATGTCAAAATAATGTAAACAATTATTATTTAATTTTACTTCATATAATTTACAAGTAATATATTATGCTGTAGGTTTAGCAGTATATTATTATTATATAAGTATTCTTTCTGTATCACATATTTTTTATTAATACAAATTTTTATCTCTATATTTATATCATAATATATAATAGTGTAACAAATATTACCTATATGCAATTGTTAAATTATAAATACTAAGTTTTTGTACTTTAATAGAATATTTTATTTTTTGGCTATTATATCTATATAATATATTATTTTTAATGGTTCTATATTAATAATAGTATACCCAATATTAATAATTAAAGAATTATTATTTTTTTTTACTCTACATAATTTATTAAAGAGTTAAAAAAATAGCATTTTTTTTATTTATAATTTTTATGCGATGTAATAATATATAATATATTATTTATATATTGAACATTTCTATTAAAAATCAAGTTATCTTGATAAAATAAATAAAAAAATATTTAAAATATGATAATTTTTTTTTACTTCATATAATTAAAAGGAGTTAAATTATAAATATTTAGTTTTTATACTTAAATAGAAATAGTTATGTATATACCTTACTAAATTTGTTACCTATATAATATTATATAATTTATAATTTTTGTATTGATTTTATATAATTAATATTAGCATAATGTAATAATGTTCAAAATTATTATTATTTTATTTTACTTTATATAACATAAAAGTTAAATTAATACAACAATTGCATTATATGATGAATTTAATAAACAGGTAAAGCATATTTTATTCTATTTTTATATAACAATTGTTGGCATTAATTTAGTCGAATGTAAAAATAATCTTCACCCTATTCAAGTAAAATAATAACAATTGATAAGGTATCTACTAACATAATATTGATATTCAAATATGAAACCATTGAACCATTGCTTGTTCGTAGATCTAGCCAACTAATAAATTATAATAATTTGTAATATCAATGAGTAAAATATTGTTTCTACCATTCAAGCCTTTAAGTGTCAATGCAGAAATAATGGAAGTGTGTAAAATCAACAATAATTTCATTTTTTTTGTTCATATTCATCTGTTTAATACACATTTTTTTCGATATTAAAAATAATAAAAGGTTTATGAACATAAATAAATCAGTGTGTTGGCTTGTGATGACCATGGTTGGTAATATTAACAATTATTTATTTAATTCTACCTATACTAAAATTAACAAAGAGGTTGGTGACATAAATTGACTTGTAATAAATAAATTAATAAATAGTTAGTTGACCAATGGTTAGGTTAATAATATATTAATAAACATTTTGAAGATTCAACCCAACTGTTTCTAAATAATACCTAGATATTTCTCTGGGTATGGGTACCAAAGCTACACAAATCGCTGTAAAATCTAAATAAATACATCTATTTTATACTTTTTCATGTAAATCCATCAGCGTAACTAGGGGGGGGCTAGGGGGTTTATCCCCCTTACTTGTATTTAGCCCCATAAAAGGTTTAATTTTTTATCCCCTCCTTAGACTCGTAGTTCTATGAAATAACTAATAAGGTATTACAAATAAATATAAATAGACAATAAGTATACAATTTTTATATTACAGTGATTGGTGAGTGGTGAGTGATCACTAGTAACTATTTGATAGTTTTTAATTTTTATATTTTTAAACTTAGCGAGTTGGTAAAAATGAAATAAGAAAATACTTAATAGTTAATACTTTTTAGTTGTTAATATTACAAATTATAATTATTTATAGAATCCTCTAGATTTATCCACTACAGACTTTAAGTTAGGTATGTATATATATTATGTATGTAATATGAATATCAACCATAATAATTTATTAGATTGTTTCTACTTTACATAACTAATAAGGTATTACAAATATAAATAGACAATAAGACGTATACAATTTTTTATATTTAAAAATACAGGTGATTTATTTTCACGAAAATACACTCTCCCACATAAATACCAATTTGATATGTAACTACGTTATTTTTAGAACAAATATTGACATATCCGTATTAATATTTTTAATAGTTTAATTTTAAATTTTTATACAATGATACGTTGATAGCCGTATTGGCAAATGTGAAATAACAATGATAGGTTTCCTTAATGGTTTTTTTTTCATAGATTATTTTAATTTTTAAGCGTAAGTACAATTTTTTAAATTTCCAAAAATTCGGGTTTTTTCGGAAATGTATTATTTTATTATTTTCCAATTTTTCTACATTTTCCGAGGCTCTGGGAAAAAACTGACTTTTTCGGAAATTTTTTTCTCTTCTGTATATAGTCACCCTATTGTAGTTATATCACATATTATATGACGTATAAATATATTTGTCCTTGAAAATCGTTATCTGGAGAGTTTACCGTAGTTATAAAGATATGACAAAAACTATGAAAAATATATGGATAAGTGAATTGAGTGGTCAAAAATACGGGTGGCAAAACAATATAGTTTATACTGATTATATTATCTAAAATACATACCTATATATTTTGTATTTTAAAAAATATTGTTCAGTGTAAAATAAAAAATAAAAAATATATGATAACAAGGTTAGGTTATATATTGATTATGAATTCTAAATGTGTGTAAGACGGAGAACATAAGAAATAATATTTTCGTTCGCTGTTCATAATAATTAATACATTTTATCCGTAGAAATTTGGTGATTCACGCTGGTAGGCGTAGCGACTGAATACTTGTCCAACTTTATTAGTATACAGTAGGTCCCAAAAGTCCCGTATCACCCTTAATATCTCCGTGTAAAATCACTATATTTAAACGCGGTTTTTTTTACAGTACTAAGTATGAAAATTCTGATTGAATGGCATAAAATTCATTTTTTTTTTTAAATTCAAAAATTTTCAAAAAAAATTTTTACGCATTTAAGAATTTATAATTTTTAAGATAGCCATTTTGTTGAACATAATTTTTAAAAAAGTTCAAAAAAAAAAAAAAATACTTAAATTAAATAAAAATTAAACTAACAAGTTATGTTTTTGAATAATTGTAGCAAAAAAATCAATTACTGTTTTACATTTTAATAATGAAGTATCTAATTTCAGCACACGACAATACTTTTACATTCCTAACTAAAGTTTAGATTTGAATAGAAATAAAAATAACCACTAATAATTAGATGTTTACAGATTATCATTAAAAACAGCATACCTAACTAACTAATATTACAATTATTTATAAACATACTCTATTCAACTAGCTATATCTTTATTATAAATCACATTAATTATAACTGTAAGATTATGTCCAATATCGTAACTTTAGGTTCACTTCATGATAATAAAAATACTTAAAAATAGGTAACCAGTTTCACTGTTCAGCAAACGATATGACACGGCTATTTTTATTTCTATTTAATTCTAAACTTTAATTAGGAATGTAAATGTATTGTCGTGTGCTGAAATTAGACTCTTCATTATTGAAATGTGAAACAATAATTGATTTTTTTACTACAATTATTCAAAAACATAACTTACACTAACTTGAACAATTTTTATTTAATTTTGTATTTTTTTTTTTTTTTTGAACTGTTTTAAAAAATATGTTCAACAAAATGGCTATCTTAAAAATTTTAAATTCTTAAATGCGTAAAAAAATTTTTTGAAAATTTTTGAATTTAAAAAAAAAAAAATGAATTTTATGTCATTCAATCAGAATTTTCATACTTAGTACTGTAAAAAAAACCGCGTTTAAATATAGAGATTTTACATGGAGATATTAAGGGTGATACGGGACTTTTGGGACATAATGTATATTATGTTATTATGTGCTGGTCTCAACTCGTTCGAATGCGTAGGATCTTAAAAAAAATATATATCTAAATTCGTTAAAGGTACCGGTGCACGGCGAAACGTGCGCTTGCGTAAGAACAGAACTTTGAAAAGATAATATAACTTCCAAAATAATGATTTCTGCAAATTTTTTTTTGCACCTTCATTCTTAACTTAACTCGCTGAAAGTTGAAAATCCAATCATTATTTCGACTACTTATCATGCGTACAAACACAAAAATAAAACAAAAAAAATTTTAAAATAAAAAAAAATAAAAAAAACACAAACCATTGTAAAGTCAATCATTCATCGTTCTACTCAGAATTTAAAATTAGACGAAATCGTATTAGGTACTATAATACTAAAATATCGCTTACAGTAAATAGTGTTTAACACAGCCGCAGTAAATATTTGTTTGTTGTCGTTTGTTATCGCATCAACACTGGCGTTCTTGCAATATTATCCTTATTTTTCACTCAAATCTTTTCATATGATTATTTTTCATTTTATTCATCGCCCTTGCCGCAGTGACCACTCAGGCTCAAATAGCCTATCGTGTGTTGTCTTTTGTTTAATATTATTATTTTGCGCCGAACGCATACCTATATGATACAGTGATACTTATTGATTCATGTCATAAATAGCTTTAAAATGTAAAAGCCTATGTAATTGTTTAGACTCTAGTTGATAAACCTTTAAATTACCTTTAAATTGTATAGTCCACGTTAATTTATAAACTGACGGAGATATACGTGATCTGCTAAGCGTAAAATGTTACTACGGTGCTAGTAAGATTAATTTAATTAATTTTGGGTTTAATCGTGCAATACCTATAACAATATTTATAATTTATTTACAAATTTTAAAATGAACATTAAATAATATAGCATCAAGTAGGTTATGTACACATAAAAACAAACAACGGAACAAATTAATTGAGCATTTTTTGATTTTTACACTAAACTACACTATAGTACCTTAATACGGTTGAAATAATTAACTTGATTTGAAGCGTACCGTACTGTGATAAAGCTTATTTTATATGGAGACCTGAAATTATTGTTGTTCGGTATAGGCTCTCGACGACTGACACTCTCGTGATTTCAACGGTGTAATATATTTTGGTTTTGTTTATGATTAAGATTATATTTATAATATTTTAACTAGTAAGATTAATTTAATTAATTTTGGGTTTAATCGGACAATACCTACAACAATAGTTTAAATGTATTACAAATCTTAAATAGAACATTTAATAATAAGCATCAAGCAGGTTTTGTACACATAAAAACAAACAACGGAACAAGTTAATTAAGCACTTTATGATTTATTTTCACTCTTCTAAAGTACACGACGGAAACATAGTTAAGAAAGGTATACCTATACAAATATAATATGAGTATTTGAAAGATATTGAAAGTAACGACCAACGATTTGAACGTATTACATATTATAAATATTAGGTATTATAGGCAATCGAAATATAGATGAATTTTGGTGTTTGATAAACGGCTCAATAGAGTGCTTAGATGTAATTATTCTTAGTAAAACTTGGAACACCGCGGGGTTTATTCCTCAAAAAATTAACGGGTTTTTGAGTTATACGATTGAATAATAATTTTAAAAAAAACGATGGTGTCCTAATATAATATATAAACAATATACATACTATATCTGTTATCCAACTGCAAATATTCTCAGAGGCTAATGTATAAAAATATCTTACCATAAAGTGCAAACCGAGCAGCTTGACCATGTAAAAAAACATTTTCCTTCTCATTTTAACAGACTTAGGACTGTCAGTAATCTTAAAATTAGATCACTGGTATGATTAAAAATGTTTTTTTTTTTTAAGAGGACGTCAGAACCGTTTTTTTTGTCTCCGTCTTACACACGTATGATATACACAAATGCATTTATGCAGCCTCAATTTTGGTGTTAGAATAAAAAAACCTATACAAAAATTTAAAGAACCCAATATTTTGGAATAAGTTTTTTAAAAAAAATTAAATTTTAAAAATTTAAAGGTATTTCAAAAATGTTGAAATGTTTACTTTTTCTAAACGATATAATGAACGTTATTTGGGTATAATAAAAAAAAATGCAACAACTTGTCTCAGAAATATTTTAAAAATTCAATTTTACATAAGGTATTTTTACTCTAGAACCAAAATTGAGTGAGTTCTACTCAGACTGTGTAAACGCTTTGTCTATGCCGTACGTGTATAAGACGGAGACAACACATGAGGTGTGACGTCCTTTTAAGTTTCCAATATATTATAGTAATATAAGCTATAATTATTGTTAGTACACTAGTCTATGGTATGAAATGTTAAAAAATAAAAATAATATTTATACGGTCAGTAAAAATTTAAATGAATTATTAAATATTTCTATTTTTTAAGTTTCTTATTTATATATAGTAAATAATTAATATAGTTTATTGAACTAAAGACACTAGTCTATGGTATAAATGTTAAAAAATATTTAAAAAATTCACAAAGTTGGTAATATTTAAATGAAAGGGCTTTTGCACACTCAAACCTATTCATTTTACCCAATAATTTTTCGTTATTTTTTATGATACAAATTTTAAGTTTTATACTGTAGAAAAAATTATAATATTACTAGCTTTACCATGAGTTATAAAAAATGTTCTTTTCGCTTCATTGTAAGTTTAAATATTTTAATACTTACCGTCTACCTACATTATGAACGTTATACATATAATTTAACGTCAAACGTTTTTTTGGAATATTTGGCTGTATAGCTCTTTTAAAATTAGAATACAAACCTTATGCGTTTAATTTTGAACATCATTTTTTAATTCACAAAGGATGGCCTTTTTCAAATAACTTCTAATTTTTTTTTTTGACACTTTTACTATTTGCTTGTCTGTGTAGTATACTTCTTTCGTTACGTGCGTAACGATGATTCATCAATCAATATTTTATTTTTACATTTAAAAAAAGACTTACAAGACCTTTGTACTCAGCGCCATCGTTCAACATCGTTTGATAGTCTTGTGAAATAAAAATTTAAATCCATCGGTAACTAAACATTACATACAAATTTTCGATTTCAAACAGAATGTAGGTACCTATAAGTATAACGTTTAACTTCTGCAATTATACTGATATTAAGTTGAAACTGGCAATGTATTTTTATGTATGAATTAATAAATAAAAAAGCTTTTAACAATATCGCACATCAATACTTGTAAGTTAAAATTTTTTATACTTGGATCTAACCAGTGTGTTATTGTTTTTATAGTCAGTTTCAATTAATATGTTATCGTTTTTAAGGACAGAACCAATTTATTAATAGTTTATCTTTATCGTAAATGTTATATGGATAACTCTAGTAGGAAGACTCTACTCGGATCCGACCATAATATTATATCAGAAATAAATTGAAAATATTAATATTAATTATTATTGTAGACTTGGTTTACGTATAAGTCATAATTGATTTGAATTAAATATTATTTTTGAATCTGAATTGTTTGAATATTTTCCTGAATTGTTGTCCATCGCTTTAGTTTTTGATATTATGCCGAATTTACGATAATGTTATATTCAACAGTTTTGGCGATAGTTTATATGATATCTAATAATGAAAGACTCAAAGATTACACATACACTGTTGCACTATTCAGTTTAATAAAACCTCATTGGCACATATAGTAGGTAGGTTTCTGGCGATGCGATGCGCTGTTCCTATAAAAGGTAAGAACTAGGGGTCGTGGTTATACACGGTTATTAGAGTACACGTGTACACGTAACCCGGGTACACGTACTAAAAATAAATTAAGATCCGTGTTTTTTATACACGGATATTTTTTACCGATACACGTGTATTTAATACCCGTTGGCCATTACCCGTGTAATTAATACCCGTTACCCGTGTATTTAATACCCGTTACTCGTGCATTTATTATTATGAAGTAGACACCGGACACCCCTGTAATTTTATTAATTCATTTAATAAATATAAATACTATTATGAGCTATTAATAAAAAAAAAAAAAAAAAAAAAAAAAAAAAAAAAAAATAGAGAAATCACGATAGTTTCAACACAAACACGTGAAGAATAAAATATACGGGTAATTTCGGGTATGTAGGTACACGGATAATGTCAGGTATATAGGTACACGGGTAATGTCGGGTACACGGGTAGTATGTACGTGTATTTTAATTACACGGGCCTTAATCCCGTTTCAGTTAAGAACACGTGTACCCGTGTAGTTCATTACACGTGTAATGGCGAGCACTAGTAAGAACGTACAAATGACTGAAATGATGTTCAAGACTAAGGTTTTCGGGTCGGAAACACTTTTATTTAAATATAAAACAAACATTAATACAACAATAAATCGAAACGTGCCTGTGTGTACGGCGATATGTTATAATGCAAAATATTGTTGTGGCCTCAGCACATTTTGCTTCACTGGCCTGACGGTATATTAATAATTAACAGCTTAAGATATTCTCAACTATATTACATAACATATAATATCATATATATTATATTAAAGATTATCCACAATATACGACAGTCCCCGTTGTTTTAAAAAATTCCCGAATTTTTTTAAGGTTATTTTTACATTAAAATTTTTATTTACTTCATTAAATACTAAACAACAACTAGAAAGCCGTTTTTAAATTACAATTGTGACCAATGTTAAAAATAGCTGTCTAATTGTTGTATAAGTATATTTTAAATAGGTACTAACTTATTTTATCACTAGGTTTCAGCTTATTCGCACGCACCGTTGATAGTAAAATTATGGTTAAATACTAATTTAATATCTATAGTATCTATAATATCTATAATATCTATCTATATAATATAAATATGAATATACATTTATAAAAATCTATTGATTAGTTCTTTTTTCGTAGTGGAGATAGTCTTAGAGTTTGTTCTCGGTTTGAAGTTTAATATTTTTATTTCGACAAATAGCAGTAAACTTTCCTTGTTCATTAATTTGGACAATCTGTGGTAGGTTTGTTCAGGATTTATAGATATGTTTAAAACACAAAGTCTTAAACAATTTGTTTTAAACATGTTTAAAAAAGTGTAAAATCCAAGTGAATATTTTATTTGTTTTAAAACTGTATTTTTTTCTTTTGGTTCAAAAATGAATAAATACACCATCTTTGGGTATGTTTATTATTTGGTTTTGTAAATTTGATTTTTATATCGACATTTTTGCTTTCCGTAGTAATGCTTGGTGTATTTTTCGTGTCTTAATATGATATTTTTATTTGTTGTTCGTTTATATAGTGATTAGTTTAATACTTTTTGAGGCCGGAGTTTTGAGTACGACTTACACGGTCATCGGTTCGATTCATAGCAAAGTGCAAAAATGTGTGTGGATCTACACTACCACTATTTTCCCGTGCTGTCTCCGATTATGTCATCCGGTTTCCAACTAGGTTCCACTCCACAGCGAGTGAAGAAAGCACATGTCTCCTATTGGAGAAGGGGGGAAGTATCATGTATATTGTGATATATACATATTACATGGATAAACAGATCACATGATATATCTACTACCCACTTGTGATAAGCATGGACACAGACCTTTAGGTCGTATCTATGAACGGGTATAGAAAGAAAAACTGTATTTGGGTATGTTTATGTTTTGTAGTAGTTTATATTTCTTTTTCATTTTTTTTTTTATTCCATAAGGTAAGTATTGGTATCTTGCTTGTATTGATTTTCTTGAAATTAATTTTGTAATTTTGATTCTTATGTCTATTGCTTGCTTTTCAAATTAATGTTTGGTATTTTTTTCATGTCTTCGTAAATTTTTTTGTTTTTATAATGATTAGTTTAATGCTGATTGTCTACTTTAAAAATATTTAATTCGCCCCTTGCCTCTGACGGTGATTAGTGAATTTTTTTTGTATGCTGAAAATACATTCTGTTCTTTTTTTAACTTTGGTAATATTGTTTTTAAAATTGAACTATGAATATTTTATATAATTTTGAGTTAATTAAACGTACATGTGATATACATAATATTATACAAATACATTATAATATGTTCTTTTATATTATTTTTACTTAAATTAAATTGTTAAATTATACTATAAATTTCAGACATGTGGAGTACATTGAACATATATATTATGGTAAACATACTTTTATACAGATATATTATATTTTATTTTATTATTTTGACTTAAATTAAATTGTTACATAATACTATTACAGTAGTTTTGTTTAAACATTTTTATTGTTTCAAATACAATTTTTTCTGTTGTCTTGAGAGTTAATTTTGGTGATAAAATGCTAAATTAAATATTTATTTATAATACAAATTGTATTACACTTAAAGTGTGTGAAAAAATTAAAATTAAATAACTAAAATAAGTTTATGCATTGATGTAAAATGGTTATATATTGTGACTAATTGTGTAATAAAATAGTAATTATGAACAGGTATATAATATATATTAATTGTTTTCAGCTTAAAAATGGAAATAAGATAAGGACTATGAATACTTCTGGGTTGGGTTTGAATTTATGGTCAAGAACAATATTTATAGCCAACAATACATAATATACATGGCTATCTTCCCATATAAATTCTAATGAAATTTTGCTAGCCTAGCAAAATGTACATTTAGAACTAAAATTTCATGTGGAGGAAAGAACGTATAAATGTTTTATTAATAAATGTTTCAATAATTTCAATCGATTCCATGATACTGGCAATTAAGCAAGTATTTAATAATGAAGTATCGGTTCAATTGTGTTTTTATCTTTTAAACCAATATATCTGGTGAAAACAAAGGGAGTTGGGCTTAACCGTTAGATATTTACAAGACAAACAATTTAGAGAGGCTGTAAAAATGACTCCTGCCTTAGCATTACTTCTGACAAATTTTGTAAAAAAAGATAATTTATAATTGTTTTGTATATGCCCTGTGCTTTTTTGTATGTAAATTAGAAAACTGTGTTTGAGTGTCGGATCACGGACAATGGGTGCTAAAGCTAATTAGGTAGGTACCTAAGCAATCCAGCTATTAAGCTATTGAACGTGAGTTCATTTCAATTTCTGTTCTTTTGTTAAAAAATAAAATATTTTTAATATATTATATACTAATACATACATGCATTATGCATAGTATAACATTATATTATATTTTTCTGTTTTGAAAATAGTTAATTCATTTAATATATATTATACTCATATATTTAACTAACATATAGGTACATAAATATATTATTACAGCACTTATGTTTATCAAAACACAATTGAACGTTACTATTTATTAAATGTAAAGTGCCTATAATAATTATTACAAAATCCAATATAATATCATATCATTATATGGTCAGTTTAATATATTATATGTATTTTTGGGTAAATGCATTTAAACTAATCTACAAAATTGTGCTTATACATTAAGGAATAAACGTTAGTATAACTTATTAAATGTAGATTAAAATATACCCAGTTTATTAAAAAAAAAAAATGCATATTATATTATATATATACTTACAGACTGATACTAACGTTGTTGATAGACAGTTTAGTACCTATTATAGTACGTTGCATAATTGCACAATGTGTGTGCTTAATTATATATAATCACCAATATAAGCTACGTATGAGTAAAGACCGGATTTATATGTTTTTACATATTATTATCGTTACGTATGCAGTCTTATGAGAGTAAAAAATGTGGATGATTCGTTCGATTCCGAATGCGTAGAACAAATTTTTTTTTGCATATTTATAAAATTTAATTTATACCAATTACTTAAATTTTGTAGGTGTTACGCGCATATAAAAAGGTAGAGAACCGCTGGTCTATGTCATACATGTGTATGACAACACATGCAGGTGTGACGTCCTCTTAACTAGCAATGACTGTAGTAACTACTAATAATTGATTATCTACCAACAGATAAAACTAAGTACGTACACTACTAATCGTAACTGTTAAAAACTCTTGAGTTAACCAGACAGATATCTTAAACTAAATTGCATAATGTATTTTGTTATAGATGGGTTATATTTAAAACTGGAAAATCTAGATTGTTAATTTCTTGTATTTTCTGTGAGTTAATCAGACAGACATCGGGCCTAGTTGTGACCCCTGGGGGCACCCTCGGGCAAGCTTGCGGCGGTGGTGGATACCTTCGAAGCTTAAATCGGCCCATCTGTTGTCTAAGTACGAGTTAATCATTCTCGTGGTGCCAAGGTCGCGCCCAAGTTGAACATTTGTGTTATCAGCGGGGACCACTTGACATTATCAAATGCGCCCGTGATATCTAGGAACGTGCCGAAGACGTGCCTAGATTTGGACGCATCGATTTTGTCATAGACGCTCCTGATAGCACTAACTATGGATCTTCCCGCAGTGAACCCGTGTTGGCGTTCATACTAAAATAATGTAATATAAAATAAAAACCAAAACTTATATTACTATAAAAATTATGGCGATTAGCGCCTCACAAAAAAGTATTATAATAAATTATAGCAACCAACGGCGATTAGCGCACGTTTTTTGTAGGTAACATTCACGTTGATACTACGGAACGGACTAGTTGCCTGGGCGGCCGTGTTAAATAATAATAATTCGCGTAGACGGTATGGCGGCAGCGACGATCAACTTAAAATCTATATTCTATTCATTACATAATTCACAAGACACGGTAATTAATACAAAAATAAAACAATACAAAGATAACAATTATACGTGACTGTGAGTATGTGTGTGTGTCCAGCTATTATTCTACTTTACATACCTATATTGGTGCGCTGCAACAATTTACATGGTAAGAACCTATGATTTTTTTAATAATTTATTAGTTGTTGTTTTTCAATTTTTAGCCGTGTTGCTGTAGAAATAAACGGAGCGTTTAGATTTACTCAAATTTCGTAATAATGTGTATTCTACAGTTTAGTGAACGTTTCATTTTTCATATTGATAACATGACTATTTGGTCGAGGAGACGTCGAAGTAATGACTTTTCCGATTTTCTAACTATTTTTTTATTATTTTTTAAAATAACTTTTTTGATGGCTCTTTTATATTAATGCATCCGGGGCCCTTTAAATAAGTACCAGGCCGATACACGATACTCGATACTTCATATTATAATTGTATGGAGATACAAGATACAAGATACTTCATACGAGGCTTGTCCAAAAATAAGGTCTCCAATTTTCTAGCGGCCAAGAAAAATTGTATTTTTATATGATGGTACCACTAATATAACCATTAACTTCTTATCTGTCTAAGAAAGTTTGAACTAGACGGATCGGACGTTTAGTACCTTCGTGACACGTGAACGAGATGAGCGCGTCAACTCGTCAGCGTCCGCCTCCTTATTTGTCCATGCTCAGTTAGACACAAGTTAGACAGTTAGTCCTCGCAACACAAAAGCGCTTTTGAATAAGTTTGGTTAGAACATTCTCCCCCACCCCCTTACAGCCCAGACCTTGCCCCATCGGACGACTGGTTCACCAACCTAAAGAAGAATTTGGGAGGGAAAAAAATCCTGGTCTGGTCAATACATTTTATCCTCAAGCCCGGCCCAGCCTGTTCCAAAAAATATCGATAAAAAAAATATAATATTATTATGGTATATAAATAGCTTTATCAATCAATCAATATATTATTATATACCAACATCGGTTCTATTCATTATTATTTTAAATTGTTATTATTTATTGTAAGAAAAATCCTTAAAAAGCCCGGTCCAATCCTTGATTTATTATTCGAAGTCCAGCCCGGCCCGGCTCAACTCTTTATTTTATTTCAAAGGCTCGGCCCGGTCCAATTTCACTACGGGCCGGGCTTTTTAAGGACCTGGTCGGCCCTTTCAGGTCTTTAGTTATTATACAATACACATTCTACAATAAAAATATATAATGTATAATTTATAATTAAACATTTGAAACATAAGTATTTGCTAAAAGTATTAGTATAATTTTATAAATATAATTAAATACTTAGTAATTACTAATATTGTTGATTATAGTATTACAATAATCAGTATTTACGGTTTTTATCTATGTAATATATTATATAAGACTAGTTTAACAATTAAGTTATTACTTATTGCCTCTGTAGTTTATGTCTATCTAAATAACTATATTTACGTGAATAATAATTAATTGTCTTGTAGAATGTTCTTATTATCAAGTCATTACATTTTGTGATCTATATTAACTAATTACCTAATATACTTACCTAATATTGTGTATAAATAAAATTTTTAAAAAACCTATGAATAATTTTATTCAAATGTATCGAGTATCGGGTATCGAATATCTAGTATCTCGATAATCCAAATCCAAGTATAAAGTATCTAGTATCGTGATTCTGGTTTTTTAGTATCTTGCCCATCCCTGACTAGGTCAGGGAAACATGCAGTATGCAATGGGTGACAAAATTTATATAATTCAGTGTTAGACAGTATGTTTTAGTAGACGTAGCAAAATTAAAACTAGGTTCAGATAACAATCATGTAGTAGACGGTAAAAATAATATAATATAAAGGAAATTAAAAAGACGGAAAGATGGTCATCACTGGTGGTGATCGCGTTAATAATAAATGTGCTAAAAATATTATTTTTTTGTTTTTTTTGTATATCTCTGAACGTGATCGCGTATACGACACCGCTTAATAGCTACCTAAGTATATTATATAATTTGGTGGACATCAATGGGCAAAGGCTGTTACATTGATTACAAATCTTAAAATTAGTTACAATTAGATTTACATTATATTATGTATAGTAGGTATGTAGGTATCGTATAATATATTTTTTTTATTTATGTGAAAACATCTTATACAGCGTTCAGTGAAAATTTTCGAGCTTTATAGTTTTGGCGTAACGCTCGTAACTATTATATTATTAAAAAAGAGGCGATTTTTATAACTGAAGTTCCACTGATTTTCAAATTTTCCGAAAAACATTGACAATTCTTTTGCCACCAACAGTCTAATTCGGACGTCGGACTGGGGGTCAATCTTGGAGGTAGGTCGAAATCGGAATTCGTGCCCTACCGAATTTTCAATGGTGGTAGTTTTTATTTTATTAGTTCAATTTGTTTGTCACTTTTATATAATATATGCGTGTACATTGTAAGTAGCGTACGTATTTTCGGGTGACACTACTGTGTGCTATTTTTTATCTGTAAATCTCGCTATGTTAATTAATATCTAAAATCAAAATTACTAATTATACTGATGTTGTATTTGTATAGATTGTAATTAAATATTTTCAACAATAAATAAAAAAAAAAAGAGTATCTATTTGTTATGTTAATACTATATTCTATTAAAAGTTGTCTCTGTGTTCTGAAAAATAAAATTTGAACAAATATAATTCAATATCACGGTTTATGATAATTGATAAGAAAAGTAATTGATAACAACGATCGTCGGTCGGTAAGTCGAAGATGCGTCGTGCTGTCTCTGTATTACGATCATGAACTAAAAAGTATACCTAACTTTAAGTATCTTTAATCCGTAATCGTGCTCTGGACACAGGATTCCATATTTCCATAGACCACGGAATATAATATATCACTTCTACAGATACGTATAATACCTACTAACTACAAAACAAAATAGGTAAGTAGATACCCACGTACATAACAATGTGTATATTATAATCAATACAATATTTTATCATATTTTAATAAGGTACTCTTGTTTAGTTGTATAGTCTGCTACATTCCATAAAACTGTAGGCATGCATGTATTTAACATTGAAAAAGTGTATTCTAGCTACTAATTAATTACAGTTATAACTATAACTTGCTACTCTATTCCCAATGATCATTATTTTTAAGTAGTAACGTGTAAGTATAAATTGTTAGATCAATATCTATAACTCATTTTGTTTTTATGTCATCCCAGAAAAGTAATTTGTCGTTGATATTTACCCGTTATCGAATAGGTTGGTATTTACTATTTAGGTATACTATAATATATTATACATTATAGTACAGATATTGAGATAATATGCAGTACAAAAATGTAATTTTTAAATTAAAATTTAATTTTTAATTATTCATAGGTTGCTAACCAAGTAAATAACATTTTAGGAAGTTCGACAAATTTGACATTATTCACAGTTATAATAGTAATTACAAATTATCTTACTACATAGTATAAGAGATGGATTCTGTAAAACATGTTATACTATGGACAAGACGTGGTCAAAAGGAAGTTCTGAAATCCAACGGATGTGAATCTAAAATATGTATAAACAGCTGTCATACTCACAGTTTATTGCAAGTCCTACAAAGTTTACGCAGGTACCTATGACGTTTTAGTAATTTTTACTGCTATCAAAATAAATAATAATAACACGTTCTATGTTTTTAGAGAAGAAGTGTTGTCTGATATTAAGTTAGAAACAGATGACTGTGTAATAGTGTATGCATATAAAGTTGTTTTAGTATCAGCTAGTTCATATTTCCGTGCGATATTCGCCAGTTTTGCCAAAAGGAATGGAGATGTTGTAAATTTAAGAGAATTCGACTCCAATATCTTACAACGCTTGGTAGATTATAAACCAAACACAGCGTATAGGTATGTATATAATATAATTATTTGATTTTTGATAGCCATAGGCTATGTGTCAAATATTTGCATGTATTGATGAATCTGCAACACAATATGGATTTGTGGTATTTTCGGTATACCTACCATAGGTAATACAAATTAAAAAAAATAAAATGGTGGGCAATAGGGCACTGTTCTGATTTACCCATTAGGAGTCTAGTAGATCACTGCAATGGATTGTGTTTAATTTGCATTCAATGTATATCATTTAACTATTGAAGATAGTATAGTATAATCTTAAGTTCAACGTATGTTATTTAATTTACCCAAATAGTTATTTCAGATTGGTGTTTATTCCAAAATAAATAAATTTATTCATTGTTTAAGAAAAAATATTTTGAGCGAAGACATTTTGTCAGTTTCAATAATTATAATTATATTTTGAAATGTTTTATAATTAATATCGTTATTTTCTGTTTAAAATATATCTAATTTAGTTTAAATTTGAGCTTAAAATATCTATTAAAGAGACTGTTTATATAATATAAAAATTATTTTTTAATGTTTTGTTTAAACAAATAAATAAGTACTTATGAGAAATCTTGTTTTAAATTTTCAATTCTTAAACTATGCTTTTTCAATGATTCTGAAGCAAAACAGTGGCCGTTTTTTTTTTCATTGATTTACAATTTGAAGAAAAATATTCATAAATTTTCAACTAAACTGTTATTTTCTTTTTTGAATCGACTAAAAACAATTGTAATTATATAAACAAGACTAAATGATTTAAACCCTAGTTATTTTATATTATAATCAAAACTATTTAAATTAATTATTATTGTTTATTTGTTAAGGTTTTGTTACCAGCTGCTAATTTCTTACAGTTGGATTATGCAAAAGGTGTATGTGTTGACTTTTTACAAAAAATCGGAATCCTTCAACTTGATTTGGGATTAAAAAATTTGCTGACTTTTATACTGCATGGAATTGTCTTCAAGTTCTGAAGAATACATAAAAACACATTTTTTGTAAGCTTGATTAAATTTTACACTGTCAGTAAATTGTATTGATATTATGATAATGATTTTCAGAAAACTGGTTGAAGCTGAAGAGTTCCTATCTTTGTCTTCTGAAGAAGTAATTAATCTAATCTCCCGTGGTCACATTAATGTTCCGTTTGAAGTAAAAGTATGCCTAATAAAATTTGTAATTGTTGTGAGGAATATATTCGAATTGTATGATTCAGAAATACTAATAACAGGCACTTGTTTGGGAAGGTGATATAACTAAACAATTATATAATTTTTTTTATTATTTAATAGTTTTTGGCAGTTTATTAAATTAAGTATTTAATTTTACAGCTTTTTCTAAAGGTTAGATTATTATTAAGGGCATCTCATAAGCTTTTTGTAATATTTTATTTTAAATGGAGTTATGAGTATTATAAGATGTGCAAACAATTTACAATTTCAAATCGCTTTAAAACCAGAAGCCTATGAAATGATCTTGATAATAATCATACCTTTAAATTTTAAAAGATATTAATTCCCTCTAGAGACTGGACCTAAAGTATTATTGAATTCAGATTTCAAATTATCTTTTCAATATTATTTTACATACTAATTATTTTGTTTTTGCAGTTTCTTCTTGCCATTTGTGATTTATCAGATAAGGGGAAGAGTTATACAAGTTGGTATGATCCATCAACCAAACTATTGTACAAAGCAATGGAAATGGGTGAGAGGTTTGGAGAAGAATGTATTGGATGATTAGGATGTGTTGGAGTACTCAATATTTTTAATTGGTAAAATTTTTTTTTTTAATTATTTGTTTTTATTTTTTTAATACCTACATTTTATTTCATTTAATTCTGTAGGTGGAAAGTTATAACGACCAATTTTCTTTGAAGTCTGTTGAATGCTATATCCCCAGCCTTGAAACGTGAACACCGCCCACACAAATGTCTACAAAACGTCGAGCCCCTGTTATAGGAGTCTTAGACAGTGTAATGTATGCTAAATTTGAGCTTAAAATGTCTATTAAAGAGACTGTTTAAATAATATAAAAAATTTTTTTTTACACAATAAAATAGGTACTTATGAGAAATCTTGTTTTAAATTTTCAATTCATATACTATGCTTTTTAAATGCTTCTGAAGCAAAACCGTTGCTGTTTTTCAAGAAATCGTTGATTTACATTCCTCTAATTTTTAAACTAACCTAGCTAAATGTTATTAAATGAGAGTAAAATTTTAAAAATGTACCGTAAATGTCTGTGTAACATCCACTTTAAACGAGAAATTAGAAGTTATCAGTTAAAAAATATTAAAATTGATTCAACAAGCTAAGAGTCATTACGAAAAAAAATATTAACGTAACTCAGTTTAAAAAAAGTTCATATACTTTTTTTAACTAGTATCTAGATCACATATCTAATGACTACGTTCTTTCTAATTTATTAAATTATAATATACAATTTTGATGAAATTTTAACGTAATGTTCAGTGTATAAGTCTATTTTACTTCACATAATCACATGGTTATTAAATACTTTTACTACCTATATACATCTCAATTAATAATTTACCAAACATTAATTTTTCTTATATCATATAGCAAATTTAAGGTCATATATAATAATAATATGCTTATCTAATTGACTAAAAATATCTAAATACAAAATTATTTGATCAATAAAAATAACAGAAATATTCTAATTATTATGCTATTGGAATATTCGTATTTGCATTTTAATACTAATACACCTACCTATTTACGTCAAATCAAAAAAAAGTTTGCTAATGTAAATTGTTTTAGTTATATATTAATTTAATTATAATTATTTATTGTAGATATTTGTATGTCTTATCAATTAGATAAATCATGAATTAGATTGTAGACATGACAGTTTGCCTAAATTAATTGAACATGTTCGTTTTTCATTAGTACCCCAAGAGTATATATCAATATTATGTAGTTGATCAACATCTTATTGAAAATAATCCTAATTGTATGTTTTTTTCATTATTATGCTTTAACTATAAATTTACAATCTTTATAATAATTTTAATATTTTTAGGTAAAGATTTTGTCATTGAAGCTTTAAATTTCCATTTAGTAAATAAACATATGCATAAAACTCTGCCACAAACAATTCATAATTCACCTAGACAGACAAAAGACCTAAAGTATTATTGAATTCAGATTTCAAATTATCTTTTCAATTATATTTTATCTACTTATTTTTTTTTTTTGCAGTTTCAGATAAGCGGAAGAGTTATACAAGTTGGTATGATCCATCAACCAAACTATTGTACAAAGCAATGGAAATGGGTGAGAGGTTTGGAGAAGAATGTATTGGATGATTAGGATGTGTTGGAGTACTCAATATTTTTTACCTGGTAACATTTTTTTTTTAAATTATTTGTTTTTATTTTTTTAATACCAACATTTTATTTCATTTAATTCTGTAGGTGGGAAGTTATAACGACCAATTTTCTTTGAAGTCTGTTAAATGCTATGTCCCCAGCCTTGACACGTGGACACCAGCCACACAAATGTCTACAAAACGCCGAGCCCCTTTTATAGGAGTCTTAGACGGTGTAATATATATGCTAAATTTAAGCTTAAAATTTACAATCTTATATAATAATTTTAATATTTTTAGGTAAAGATTTTGTCATTGTAGCTTTAAATTTCCATTTAGTAAATAAACATATGCACAAAACTCTGCCACAAACAATTCATAATTCACCTAGACAGACTAAAGACCTAAAGTATTTTTTTTTGCAGTTTCAGATAAGCGGAAGAGTTATACAAGCTTGTATAATCCATCAACCAACCTATTGTATAAAGCAATGAAAATGGGTGAGAGGTTTGGAGAAGGATGTCGTCTAGCCTTAATGAAAGAACATTTAGTTTTTGCCCTCGGTTATAAATATTTTAATCCAAGATCAATTGAAATACTTGATTTATCTTCACAATCATTCCAATGGAAATCAACAGTTGACATGGTAGTCCATTGAACTTATTCGGATTTGGTGTCTTAGATGATCGTAACTATGTTGTAAGTTATACCAATAGGTTACTTAACCTATAACTAATTTTGTGTTATATATTTATAATAATAATATTAAATGATAGATTGGCGGTGCACTTGGTATTGATTATTTAAATAATGCAGAGGTTCTTGACGTGAGTATTCAAGAATGGCGATTAATATCTAATATGTCTACTGACAGAGGGGACCTCGGTGTTGCAGTACTCGATAATCTTTTATACCTGGTAACATTTTTTCTTAATACCTACATTTTATTTCATTTAATTCCGTAGGTGGGAAGTTATAACGACCAATTTTCTTTGAAGTCTGTTGAATGCTATGTTCCCATCTTTGACACGTGGGACACCAGTCGCACAAATGTCTACAAAACACCGAGCCCCCGTTATAGAAGTCTTAGACGGTGTAATGTATGCTATCGGTGGTGCCTGTCTGGAACTCGAAAGTTCAGGGTATCTTAAAAGTGTTGAGGACTATTCACCAATTACTAAAGTTTGGTCCCCTATCGAAGATATGCACTTATCCAGATTCAATTCAAGTAACTATAAAACATTAATTTTTAAGAAAACCTTCTAATGAACTTATAGAATTTAAATTGAATTTTCTATATAGGTGTTGTCACATTTAATGGTTCGTTGTATGTTATTGGCAGATCTGGTGAAGAAGTCTATGACCCTAAAACCAAAACCTGGATCTTGGAACCATGGCCGATAAGTTTACTGAATGTTACGGGGCAGTAGTCTTCAATATGCCATCACATTTGAGAACATATTAGCTTACACATGGTCTCCTTGTTGGTTGTTGTTTATATTATATTCATATTAATTTATAATTCATGAACAAGTGTTAAGTATTTTATACATTTTTGATTTTGTAAAAAATCCCACTTTGATCGCCACTGGACGTCAAAGTTTTAACAAAAGTGCTTATTATAATTAATTTGTTCGTTTATTTGTGTACCCCTGTGATCAGTGTATACGACAGAATGTTTGAATAAAATGGTTTTAAATTATTTAAATCTTCTATTATATTATCTCCAAGCAAACTTTTAACTAAACAATCTACATATTTTCTTTAAATATTTTAGTAAAAATAAGGTTAATTTATTTGCAGAGTATCAGCTAATAGTGTAATACTATAAAATTGAAAACAATATTTTTTATTTTTGTTAAACATAGAAGTATTATTTATTAGTAAAATTTAAAGTAAAATAGTTAGATTATTATAATAATATGAATGCCATTTAAATATTAAAATTTAATTATACACAATTTATTATAAGAATAATAACATTTTATCTTACTCCAATAATATTATTTAAAGTAAAATAGAATAATCCATACAATATGATCGCAATTTAAAACGGTAATATAGTAATTAAATCCTTACTAAACAGTACAAGTGATGTTTTAAATGTCCATTCATCTGACAATCATTCTCAGTGTAAAAAACAAATTAATTTCTTAATATTATTGTTATAAATAGGTTATTTATTATTATTTTTATTAGGACTTGTGTATTATTAAATTTTAAATGATTATCATAATATTATTAATGTATTTAACTGTTTTACTTTAAATTTACTAATAAAAAATAAATACATACAACGGTATTTAATTTATTGTTCTATAATACCGTATTACACCAGTAGGAAATAATGTACAGTATAGAATCTTGTAGTAGATATCTTAAATAATCTGATTTTTAACACATTTTATTAAACTACAGTATGTTCTGATCAATTTTTAAATGGCTTAATAATTTCAGACAATATTTTTAAAACCACAATAACACAAAAACAATTTTAAAGTAAATTGATATTTGCCAATCTTGATATACTTGGTGATTCAAAATAATTTTAATAAAGAATAATGTAATTACAATTCATAGTGAATTATTTTTTTAAATATCAAATAAATTTTCTAATAATATTGACTATTATACTTTTTTTATACAACCTGTATACAATTATTTTATACATTGTGTGCAATACCTCATATAATATACTTGTATACCACTGTATACAGTATAATACAAAGTCACATTTCTACTCCTATGCAGTGACTTTGTGGCACCGACCATTATTTTTTTTAGATGAGGCTCGAATTTGATGAAAATAAATAAATGAATTTGTTTAGATTGAATTAGTAAATTTATACAAACAAAATAATAGTTCATCCAAATGTTGATAGAGAGAGTGAAGATAAATTACCAAAAAAAAAAAACAGAAAATATACAGAAGTTATATTTAATTGTTTTTGAGTTACATTTGCAATTGAATTTGTTTTGTAATTTATTCATAGTTTACAAATGTATAATAATTTTGCCATTCACACAAGTTTCAGGCATGAGATTTTTTTCAAAATCAAAGATTATAAAAATAAAACTAGGTACAATTAACCATAAAGATAGAACACGAGTGCCCATTTAATGATAATGGTTGTTGAAAAATATATTGAAAATAACCAAAAAATTGTATTGAATATAAACTAAATTTATTTTAAAGGATTCATAAATACCTATTTACTAATATAAAAAATTAAAATATGAAATGTAACAAATAAAAATTTACTTCTCTTTATTTAATTTGTATACATACATTTTGTATGTACGGTATACATACTATAAAATGAAAAATAAAAAATATACTAAATATTACTTAGTGTTAGGTACAATATTATATTTAATTTTTTGGTATTTTAACAAAAGATAATATAAAATGGTTTACAACAATTTACAAATAGTTATGATACAATAGAAATAATTATAATTAAAACCAATAATATAATTTTATATATTAAGTACTGTTATTTATTACACTTAAATATACATAATGTAATTATTTAACTATGTTTTTATTCATTAAATAAAAACCCGCGGCAGCATTAGCCATTGGAATCTAAAGTTTGTAATTATTGTTTGAATTTAACTATATATCTTTTCTTTCTTAACTAAAGGTGTCAAAAAAAACTGGTGAACAAGTATTTTTGAAAAGGCCTTAGAAAAATTTGCCTCCTTGGCCCTATAGATCCCAGGCTGATACTGCACCTATGTATAATAAAATATAATATATTATTATGTATTATAATTTAAATAATGTTATGATTTTATCAATGTTGTCACTTATCTTTGTTAATTGCAGAAAAGGATCTAGTATAGACAATTTTAT
The DNA here is from genome assembly GCA_008086715.1 of Sitobion miscanthi. NCBI lineage: Eukaryota > Metazoa > Arthropoda > Insecta > Hemiptera > Aphididae > Sitobion > Sitobion miscanthi. The sequence goes on from SSSL01000557.1 coordinate 29,747, forward strand.
AAATGGACCCAAAAAATTCTTTGCCTCTAAGATCCTGGTATATCTGCAACAAATTAAAATTAAAATTAAATTGTGCAAAAAAAAAATTTATATTGAAATTTAAATAAAGATTATTAATTTGCTATCAGTGACAAATATCTTTAACAATGTAAGTAAGTACAAGGTTTTATATTTTGTAATTTTTAGATTAAATAAAAACAAAATCTACATATTTTCTTTTAATATTTTAGTGAAAATAAGGTTTATTTATTTGCAAAGTATCAGCTAATCGTGCCATTTTTGTATTTTTTGACATCCAAATTTTCTTCTTTTTCGGTGGATTTTTCTAAAATTTTCTTTCGTAAGAACCTTGTCCTGGTAATTGCGGAGTATCAGCTAATAGTGTAATACTATAAAATTGAAAACAGTATTTTTGCCCTAAATAATTTACAGTAAAAGACGAAAGGTTCTAATTTGAAATACAGATATTTGTATTGACACAAGACACTCCTTAAGTTGTACAAAAAAATGTATGAATTTGAAATTATTTGGTTTACTCCAGTGGATGCTTTAGTATATACAAACTACTATTATGTATTGGAGAATAATAAGCAAGTGTCGTCTGCATTATGTTATTAACGAGCCATACATTTGCAAATTGATAAATTATGTTTATTTGTAATATGTTATACTATGTTTTATATCAAAATAATATACGTAATAATTAGTATTGTGTGTTACAGCGTCGTACAAATTACAAATAATGTTAAAGTTTTTTTCCATATTTTTAGTCCCGCGGATAGACGTGACAGTTTGGTTTGGTCTGGTGAACAACATCTCCTTCTCTCTCAACATACACAATACACACACTAAATATATTATTTTTATATTCATAAATAGTCACCAATATAAATAATTTAAAAAAGTTATAATATTAGTATTTACGATGTACCTAGTACCTACCTTGTATGGATATTACAATTATAAAATAATTTTTAATTGTTTGTAATTTTTAAGTCAAGAAATACAAAATACATATCGCCATTAATATTATAATGATATTAAGATGAATAAAGTAATTTATATATAACGTATTTACGTTGAATCTGTTTTTAAATTTTCAATCCTTAGCTAAATTATTGTACAATTCAATCGCATGTTCTATATCTTTTTACGTAACGTCATATTTTTGTTGTTATAATTGATTAGATTATAATTTGTCCCACGGTACTCAATACAGAAAAGGTTTTCATACAACCAAGGTAAAAATCAATGAACTTTTTTTTTTATTTAATAAGAATATATAGTACTCCCTACTCGTACTATAGACTATACTGACTATAAGGTAAGGCCCTTACCGTAAGGGTATACAATATACTCGTACTATCATCTACGTCTATCACATTCTTATTAGTTATTGCCTGTATATATTTATGATTTCATTTTTAAAACAATAGTAATAATGAACATGGAATTAAACATATTATTTCATACACCAACGTGTTTTTCATATCAATAAATAATACATGGCTTTTTTGTATATAAAATAGCAATAAATAACTGATAAAGGATATATTTAATTTTTTAAAATCATACAAAATGTTTTTTTATTATTTGTCTGAAATAGATATTTAGTTAAATTGTATAAACATTAAATTCTTTGACTTTATGCCTAGGCAATTAAAAAAATGCCTGATTTAACTATATGCCTACGACATATACACCGCGTCTTTTGAACAATTAAAATAAAACACCTCGTCCACTTTGTGTCCCCGTCTTGGAAACGTACATTTACTATGAGAGTTATTTATTAAATTATTAGTACTTATCATGTACCTAGTCGACATTATCTAGTAGGTATTCGATTATATCGGTTGGTACTTATATAATTTTATATTATGCTCATTAACATTGACACTCGATAAATATTCAAATTACAATAATAATTTATTAGCATTTCTTACTACCCGTCTCCTTATCAACGCACTATAACCTCTGATGATTATTAGAAAGTTTGACATCCGTGGCGATCGCGTAATAATGTAATATTAAGTGGGTAACAGCACAGCATCATACATTAATTACCTATTAGTTCTCGAAAAACCAAATAATGCATTCATTATATCACGTATTAACGATTAGAGCGCGGATCTCTAAGCACTAAAAAATATCAAAATAATTTTTAATACAATATCATGATGTCAAAGTCATGAAATTATGAAAAAAAAAAAAGTAAGAATAAACTCAATTTTAAATTGATAATTATTTTATACATAAAAGTGTATCCCTTTTTCCCTTGATCATCGCATCACGCGTGAACGGCTGGGCCGATTTAACTGATTCTTTTTTTGTTGTGTTCGTAATTATCAGGACAAGGTTCTTACGAAAGAAAATTTTAGAAAAATCCACCGAAAAAGAAGAAAATTTGGATGTCAAAAAATACAAAAATGGAACAATTAGCTGATACTCTACAAATAAATAAACATTATTTTCACTAAAATATTTAAAGAAAATATGTAGATTGTTTAGTTAAAAGTTTGCTTGGAGATAATACAATAGAAGATTTAAATAATTTAAAACCATTTTATTCAAACATTCTGTCGTATACACTGATCACAGGGGTACACAATTAAACGAACAAATTAATTATAATAAGCACTTTTATTAAAACTTTGACGTCCAGTGGCGATCAAAGTGGGATTTTTTACAAAATCAAAAATGTATAAAATACTTAACACTTGTTCATGAATTATAAATTAATATGAATATAATATAAACCACAACCAACAAGGAGACCATGTATAAGCTAATATGTTCTCAAATGTGATGGCATACCGAAGACTACTGCCCCGTAACATTCAGTAAACTTATCGGCCATGGTTCCAAGATCCAGGTTTTGGTTTTAGGGTCATAGACTTCAACAGAATCCAAAAATTCATGAGATCCACCAATAACATACAACAAACCATTAAATGTCACAACACCTATATAGAAAATTCAATTTAAATTCTATAAGTTCATTAGAAGGTTTTCTTAAAAATTAATGTTTATAGTTACTTGAATTGAATCTGGATAAGTGCATATCTTCGATAGGAGACCAAACTTTAGTAATTGGTGAATAGTCCTCAACACTTCTAAGATACCCTGAACTTTCGAGTTCCAGACAGGCACCACCGATAGCATACATTACACCGTCTAAGACTTCTATAACGGGGGCTTGAATACTGAGTTCGTACCTACACACAAAAACGGTTGTAAATAACACGTTTCGTGTTTATATTACTGGCGAGATGTGTTTTGTATTTCTTGACTTAAAAATTACAAACAATTAATAATTATTTTAATGGACATAATAATATAATCAATAGTCACTAAAACTATTTAAAACAAATGGTGATCGCACACAACTATTTTCAAATTTTAATAATAATTGTAATATCCATACAAGGTAGGTACTAGGTACATCGTAAATACTAATATTATAACTTTTTTAAATTATTTATATTGGTGACTATTTATGAATATAAAAATAATATATTTAGTGTGTGTATTGTGTATGTTGAGAGAGAAGGAGATGTTGTTCACCAGACCAAACCAAACTGTCACGTCTATCCTCGGGACTATAAATATGGAAAAAAACCTTAATACTAACACAATACTAATTATTACGTATAAATTTTTATGATAAAACATAGTATAACATATTACAAATAAATATAATTTATCAATTTGCAAATGTATGGCTCGTTAATAACATATTATGCAGACGACACTTGCTTATTATTCTCCAATACATAATAGTAGTTTGTATATACTAAAGCATCCACTGGAGTAAACCAAATAATTTCAAATTCATACATTTTTTTGTACAACTTAAGGAGTGTCTTGTGTCAATACAAATATCTGTATTTCAAATTAGAACCTTTCGTCTTTTACTGTAAATTATTTAGGGCAAAAATACTGTTTTCAATTTTATATTACACACTATTAGCTGATACTCCGCAATTACCAGGACAAGGTTCTTACGAAAGAAAATTTTAGAAAAATCCACCGAAAAAGAAGAAAATTTGGATGTCAAAAAATACAAAAATGGCACGATTAGCTGATACTTTGCAATAAATAAACCTTATTTTCACTAAAATATAAAAGAAAATATGTAGATTTTGTTTTTTATTTAATCTAAAAATTACAAAATATAAAACCTTGTATACTTACTTTACATTAATTAAATTTTGAATATTTTTCTTCAAATTGTAAATCAATGAAAAAAAAAACGGCTACTGTTTTGCTTCAGAATCATTGAAAAGCATAGTTTAAGAATTGAAAATTTAAAAACAAGATTTCTCATAAGTACTTATTTATTTGTTTAAACAAAACATTAAAAATAATTTTTTATTATATAAACAGTCTCTTTAATAGATATTTTAAGCTCAAATTTAAACTAAATTATATATTTTTAAACAGAAAATAACGATATTAATTATAAACATTTCAAAATATAATTATAATTATTGAAACTGACAAAATGTCTTCGCTCAAAATATTTTTTCTTAACAATGAATATATATAAATTTATTTATTTTGGAATAAACACCATCTGAAATAACTATTTGGGTAAATTAAATAACATACGTTGAACTTAAGATTACTATACTATCTTCAATAGTTAAATGATATACATTGAATGCAAATTAAACACAATCCATTGCAGTGATCTACTAGACTCCTAATGGGTAAATCAGAACAGTGCCCTATTGCCCACCATTTTTTTTTTTTTTAATTTGTATTACCTATGGTAGGTATACCGAAAATACCACAATCCATATTGTGTTGCAGATTCATCAATACATGCAAATATTTGACACATAGCCTATGGCTATCAAAATCAATAATATATTATATACATACCTATACGCTGTGTTTGGTTTATAATCTACCAAGCGTTGTAAGATTTGGAGTCGAATTCTCTTAAATTACAACATCTCCATTCCTTTTGGCAAAACTGGCGAATATCGCACGGAAATATGAACTAGCTGATACTAAACAACTTTATATGCATACACTATTACACAGTCATCTGTTTCTAACTTAATATCAGACAACACTTCTTCTCTAAAAACATAGAACGTGTTATTATTATTTATTTTGATAGCAGTAAATTACTAAACTAAAAGGTCATAGGTACCTGCGTAAACTTGTAGGACTTGCAATAACTGTGAGTATGACAGCTGTTTATACATATTTTAGATTCACATCCGTTGGATTTCAGAACTTCCTTTTGACCACGTCTTGTCCATATTATAACATGTTTTTAAAGAATCCATCTCTTATACTATGTAGTAATAATTTGTAATTACTATTATAACTGTGAATAATGTCAAAATTTGTCGAACTTCCTAAAATGTTATTTACTTGGTTAGCAACCTATGAATAATAAAAATTAAATTTTAATTTAAAAAATTACATTTTTGTCTGCATATTATCTCAATATCTGTACTATAATGTATAATAATTATAGTATACCTAAATAGTAATACCAACCTATTCGATAACGGGTAAATATCAACGACAATTACTTTTCTGGGATGACATAAAAACAAATGAGTATAGATATTGATCTAACAATTTATACTTACACGTTACTACTTAAAAATATGATCATTGGGAATAGAGTAGGCAAGTTATATTTTATAACTGTAATTAATTAGTAGCTAGAATACACTTTTTCAATGTTAAATACATGCTGCCTACAGTTTTATGGAATGTAGCAGGTGACTATACAACTAAACAAGAGTACCTTATTAAAATATTATAAAATATGTATTGATTATAATATACACATTGTTATGTACGTGGGTATCTACTTACCTATTTTGTTTTGTAGTTAGTAGGTATTATACGTATCTGTAGAAGTGATATATTATATTCCGTGGTCTATGGAAATATGGAATCCTGTGTATCAGAGCACGATTACGGATTAAAGATACTTAAAGTTAGGTATACTTTTTAGTTCATGATCGTAATACAGAGACAGCACGACGCATCTTCGAAAATATATTAAATGTCAGGACGCCGAGAAGCAACGACTTACCGACCGACGATCGTTGTTATCAATTACTTTTCTTATCAATTATCATAAACCGTGATATTGAATTATATTTGTTCAAATTTTATTTTTCAGAACACAGAGACAAATTTTAATAGAACAGTGGCGTATTTACTGGGGGGGGGGGGGTCCATGGGGTCCGGACCCCCCCATTGGCTCCATAAATACGTATCTAAAGTTTAATATATTTATATATTTTTATATTCTATGCAATATAAGTTGTCACAAAAATGTTATTTTTTTATGTAATCGGGAAAAAAAATGTTATCATAAATTGTATGTTAATTTTGTTTTATGTTTAATGATGTCTAAAATAACAACATTTTTCACGAAGACAGTGTCTACCACACTACTGTGTCGTTGTGTGGGTCACGCCTGGTAGTAGTGAGACTGTATTTTTTACTTTATTCGCATGTGGTTTGTATTAATATAGAAATAATGTTGGCTTATGTAATGTGCTTGGCCTGAACAACATTTTTGCTGGGCTGTTATAATGAAAAATGAACACTCACAAATTACATTAATTGACACATATATAAGTATAGATAACTTAATTACTATGCCTAATGACTAAAGACCGGATTTATATTCTCTAAAAATACCTAAAATATGATGCTAATATTCTCCAAAAAACCTTCAAATATTCTCATGATATTCTCCTAAAAATTAAAAAATATGCTAAAATATGCAAAATTTCAAAAATAATCAATTACATCATTATTCGCCCCTAAATATTCATTTTTTCTATTTTTTTTTTACTATTTTAATAGTGAGGTATTAATTAGGTATTAAAAGTTGTGTATTGTAATGGAATACTATTGCACTTTAGTAAGAGTTGGAAATGATAAAAAAAAAATTGTAAATGTTAAAAAAAATTTTCTGGGGACCGTAATATTAAAATTCAAAATAAATACAAATTTTTTCTCACAATTTACGAAATATTCCAAAATATGCTAAATGGGTTAAATATTCTCTAACCCATAAAAATATTCTCAAATATGCAAAAAGAAATTTTTTCTACGCATTCGGAATCGAACGAATCGTCCACATTTTCTACTCTCATAAGACTGCATAGATCTAGTAACGATATGTAAAAACATATAAATCCGGTCTTTACTAATGACATTTGTTTATTTGTCAATCGTTCCCTAAGTGACGAAGAGAAAATTCTGGTAAGAATAAATCATATTTCATTCTGACTTTCTTTTAGAATAATATAACCTAACCTAACCTATTATTAAACTACAAATTGTTTATGCTTTAAATAGATTTCATTTGACATACTTATTAAATTAATATTGTGGGTAGGCAGATATAATATTATGTTATTCATTTTTAGGTTTTAAAATAAATAATTAACATCAAGATGGATATATCTTAATTCATTGTAATAAATTGAATTTCTATACAAAAATATAAAATATGGTAAATTTATTTAATAATGAGTAGGTAATTGGGGGTGGGGGCAAAGCCCCCCACGGATCTGTATTATGAAAATTGTCTGGACCCTCCCCATGACAAATTTCTAAATACGCCACTGTAATAGAATATAATATTAACATAACAAATACTCTTTTTTTTTATTTATTTATTATTGAAAATATTTAATTACAATCTAAACAAATACAACATCAGTATAATTAGTAATTTTGATTTTAGATATTAATTAACATAGCGAGACTTATATAATAGGTACGAGCGTTACGCCAAAACTATAAAGCTCGAAAATTTTCACTGAACGCTGTATAAGATGTTTTCACATAAAAAAAAAAATTATATCATACAATACCTACACCTAAATTATACTGTTACGTCCCAACCGACGTTGATATATACATCAACGCAGAAATGAATACGTGATATGTACTAGGTTATGATGAGTGTTTATACTGTCTAACACCGAATACTAAATTTTGTCACCCATTGCATACTGCACATTTCCCTGACCTAGACAGGGATGGGCAAGATACTAAAAAATCAGTACCTATCACGATACTAGATACTAGGTAGATACTTGGATTTGAACTATCGATATACTAGATTTCGATACTTATCTACATTTTAAGTATTTAGATACTCAGTACATTTGAATAATTAGTCTTAGGTTTTTTTAAAGTGTTATTTATACACAATTCGGTAGGGTATATTAGGTAATTAGTTAATATAGACCACAAAAATGTAATGACTTGATAAAATAACATTCTACAAGACAATTAATTGTTATTCACGAACCTACTATATATTTATTCAGATAGACATAACT
>SSSL01000357.1:0-31685 GCA_008086715.1 Sitobion miscanthi
ATCACGCGTAAGTACGCCAGCACAGGGAGGTGTGTGAGAGGCCGCCTAGGTCGACCAGAGCTACCACAGAATCCAGTCACTATAGTTATCGCGACTTGTCTTAGTTATTTAAGATAGTCCGTAAGTGTTATTATGTCAAAAAACTTTTGCCCATTTTCATGTGAGCCCTGCAGTGAGTTATTGCACCACAGAGAATCAACTACAGGGCATTTCCCCTTCAACTGAATCTTACGTCCTTCATCTATTCCGTGTATGTATAAATTGTCTTCCCATTAATCATTTCTTTTTATTCCTATTGTCTGTGGTGTATCAGTAGTGATCTATCTCTAGCATCATTATTGCGTATGGCACAGCCGAAAGTTGAATTGCCTATCTCAGACGCCTAAGGCGTTTGTCAGGTTACCACCACAACCGAAATATAGTAGTTAGCGTAAACTCTCAACAAGCAGGGCCGGACCATTGTCATAATTTAAGGTGCTATTATTACTTTTATTGAGGCCCTTTCACCCAAAACAACTTTTTTTTTCTTCAGATTTAGTAATTTGTAATAAATATAAATTAAAATAAGTATAGCATTCGGTTTTTAAATAACATTTTATTCTTATATTATAATATACATATATTTTTAATCTTATATAATATGTTTGAAAAACTTTTTCATGGATTTTTCCTGAGCAAATTTTCTTATGATATTTTCAAATGAAATATTCATAGTCAATTCACACTCTATTGAAAGAATTGATAGAGATGTCAGTCTTAATTCACCCATCATATAACGATATTTATTTTTAATTATTGTTAGTGCAGAAAAAGATCGTTCACTTTCACAGTTAGTAATTGGTATACTTAAATAAATTAGGAACACTAATTTTACCGTGTATAAAAATTCTAATATAAACATTCAGTGAAATTTTCAAGTATCTACAGTCATTCGTTTTTTAATTACAATAAAATAAGAAAATCGATAGAAGCGAAATTGAGTGAATATCAAATGTTGTAAAAATATGAATTTCAAACGCTCATAAAAATGTAATTTGATATGTTTGTAAACATTTTTTTTTTTGATAAAGGTAGAAAAACTTATGGATAATCTTGTATTACGTTTTCAAATCTTAGATTTAAAAAGAAAAATTTTTATGAATTCTCAACTCAAAATAATTTGCTAATTTTCGTAATCTTTCAGTATTTTGTCAAGATTTGAAATTTAAATGCTTATAAATAAAAACTGTGACTAAGGATTTTTAATTTTTTTAATTTACGTTTGAAACAATAACTCAGGAGCCTTGTATTAAATTTTCAAGATTTTTTAACTAACAAATAAAATTGTATTGATATTTGTAGAAAAATAAACTAAAAAAATTGTAAATTGAAAATATCCGTAAACAGCTCAAAAAGAATCAAATTATGTTTAAAATTTTATCGTGTAAAAAAAAATAAAAAAAAAACACACATCATTGTAAAATCAATACATTCATCGCTTCGCTCAGAATCTAAAATAAATAAGAACAATAATAATAATTATACTAACAATATTTGTGTGGTAATTTCTTACATATTAGAATTCGATTTGGTCAAAAAATAAAAATAAAAATATGAAATATAATACGATAAAAGGTAGGTATCTAATTAAAATTCACAGCCATAATATTATTTAGTAATAGCATTAAGTATAGATTTTATACTATAGGTATATAGTATTTATACTCAATGGTAATAGGTAACATTTGGAAATAATATACCTTGCGAAAATGAAAGCAGAAAAATGTTAAAACGACAACAGCAAAATATTGAAAAGTACAGGCAGGACATTTTTTTGGAAATTGAAGGTTCCAAGAAGAAAAAAAAGAAATAACCAAATTACCGAAAGCAATGTCACAAGCAATATTAATGTATTTAATAGTGATTAAATTGTATTAATTTTTATGTATTTGTTATTAATTAAAGTAAATTAATCTTAACTGCAACATATTGTGATTTTTAAACTTAAGACTAAAGGAACATTTTTATAATTTTAACATTTTATTTTATTTTGTTATTCATTTTATTAAACAATAATATGTTTTTATGTTAATTAATAAAGTTTAATTTCATTTAATTTTATTAAATTGTTTTTTTTTTTTATAAATAACCAGTAGTGTTACCTAGAATTATTAATATTAAAAAGTATTATACAAAAATGCATGTTAAATTAATTAGACAACTATATTTATCTAACGTTTACAAACGACAACACAAGCTATCTCAGGATTTTTTTTTTATTTACATATTTTTTAATTTTTTAACTTTTTTAAGGTAAAAAAACAACTCCATGATTATAAAAAAAATTAAAACATCATAGAAAGTTATATTAGTTCCATTTAAACCAGTTTTATTGCTCTTCTGAAAAGTTAAGAAAAATGAGATATGAGGTGTTGCATCTTAAGTGACGATATACTCTTTATGTATACACATATATTACACGACATAAAACAGTCTAGGAATATTAGGTATATTCAATCTTCTCAAAATATACGGTGAAAGGATTATAGGTACACTATCTTACATAGAAATTTGGAGTTGTATTAACTCCAAATGTTCTCTATGCCAGGTACATTTATCACGTCGATTTTCGCTTACTGCGGTTGGGCAGTTGGTTTATATATTATAAACACCATCATATTATTCAGGCTATAATTTTAATGTAATCTCTTATTGGAGTTAAAACAACACTAGATTTTGTTTTAAATAAATAATATTATTTTTATTATTCCATTTAGCTGTTTAATGTTGTTCTAACATTATTTTATATTTACGTATTGTTCTGATAACAAGAATTTCGATTTTTACGATAAAAATTGTTGTTTATTAATGGTTGTTTTAGGTTATAGGAGTTGAGAATAATACTGATTTATTATTATTATTATAAATTATAATTTGTTCGACATGGACATGATACCTACCGGGTTTTTTTTTATCAGGACATATTAATAATATTGTTAAGTTAAATAATACTTGAATTAGTTAATGATATAAACAATTACAGTTTACTTAAGACAAATTTATTTGATAAATTAAACGAAATAAATGTATTTCTTTAAAGCTTATCTGTTTAAAGTTCGACGCATAAACTTAGTAAGTACAACCAAATGTTTTATTTAAATTATGACACCAATGGTTTTAATAAACATCAGTATAGACTTATGCAAATTATCTAATGTTATGTTTCTAAACAGTTTATAAATTAATAATGAGAAATATTATAGGGCTGCGAATTTAATGCGCTAAAAAACCTTGTAAAAAATGCATTCAAAATTTCAAAAAATTGTGATAAAATATGTACTTAAAATATAGTATTTAATTCAATTTTTATATTGATATTGATATTATAGGATATTAGTAAATTACATTTTAAGTGCTTAAAAATCTGTTTATTTAATAAAGCAAATAATAATAAAAATTACCTACTAAAGTTATTAATCAACTAACATAATCTGGAAATTAATGACTGATATATGATATGCCACAAATAACTTATCTAGTAATCTAGAAATTGTCTTATTTTATTGACGTATAAACAGCCTGTGTACAAAAACAAAAAAAAAAATGTTTTTAAAAGTGAAGGAATGTGATTAAATTAAGGAAAATATATGCAAAATAAAAGTTTCATAAATGGATTTGGGTGATTTGGTAGATGAATCGATGAATGGGTATTATTATCAATGGTATTATTATCAACATTATCAAAGTGTATACTATTAACAATATTTGAAGAACATGTATTATTCTCAACATTTGAGGAACTTGACTTTTCATTTAAAGTGTTGTTTTTAGATGTAATTTCATTATTTTGTTTAGTTGTAGTATAAGATAAGCATACATTTTTCTTTTCATTAATAATTCTTCGGAAGTGACGATCAGATATTGAACCAAGAGCCTTTTTCTTCCTTAGAATACTTGCCTAAAATTATCAATAAAAATTATCATAAAACTAACCAACAATGAAGTCAATATAATATTTATTTAAAAAAAAAAACTTTTACAATTAGTAAAAATCTGTTAATTATTAGATAATACCAAATTACATATGGAAAACTAAAAAATTATTATTTATGTTTGAAAATCCTTTTAAAATTAAAATTAAACATACTTTATAGTTTTGTACTCTAATTCATACAAAATTAATTTTATTGAAACATCAAATTTTAACAAACTGAAGAATTTTTAATTTATTATTAAATTTTTTGTCTACTACATCTGGTGTTTGCGTGTCTCAACCATTCTGATACCAACCTTTCAAATTCAGCATCAGTGATGGTAGTGTTGGTACAGCTTTCTTGTATAGACTCTAAGATAATGAAATAAATTAGTCATACAATGTCTCATTACATTAATATGTTCATTCATAGTTCATAATTAGGAAACATTTTGCTACCAAAATGATTTGTATATAATATATGTATATAGAAATAATATGCTTATCACATAGATTAAAATATTTTTTAAATAAATGATAAAATGTGTTTAAAATTACTTTTCATTGTCTTTATGAGATCTGAGTCTCCAATTTTAGTACTAATGTTTTTGCCACGGCCTGTCCAGGTACACTCAATCCCACACTTATCAGTAAACAGTTTAGATATAACTCTGCTAACATGGTTTTTAGGAGTGTTTCCACTAATGGTTTTGATAAAATATTCCTATGATCAATGTTAAATTAACAAATATTTAAGTTGTAATTTTAATATTTATTTACCAGTTTAGATTTGAAATCAAATTCATTTAATATACAGTTTTGGACTGATGCAAAGTCTTCAGATCATTCATAGGAAATTTGCATACAAATTTTTCATTCAAATTGATTGATTTTTGACTATTATTATCTAATGAGTTAGTTTCTAGTTTAGACAAGATGCGATTCAACAATAATTTGATTCCTATTTGCTCCGAAATTATTTTATTTAATTTTTCATCAACTTGAGATGAGCATCTATCATTTCCTAAATATTGAATAATGTTTTTATGAAATGTGTAAGTATACATGCAAAGAATTATTTATTATATTTACCATTGAAATTTAAAGGTGAATCGTATGATACAGGAATAAAACAACTTGTATCCTGTACAATAATAATAATAATATAAATTACTTAGTTGTGTTAGCTATTTCATACAGTTCAATTTAGATTTTAATGATATAAATGAATGATTATTATTTTAAAAAACATACAATTATAATTTTAATTTAAAAAGCTAACAATTAAATATATTAATTATTGTGTTCACTATTACTGTATAAACTATATAATTTTTAAAAAAGAATGATCAAACTTAAAATTAAGAGAATGCAGTTAACCCCATTTTAAGTGATTAAACCATGAACAAACATAGATAATATTGATATTTTTCCTTTAGTTAATTGATATTTTACAATTACTGTAGCCAACAGAAAAAACAAATTGTATACCAAGTGACATATAACTTGTACTGAGTAAAATAATAAAAAAAATAAATATTTTAATATACTTTAATAGTTTTTGAATTAATAAGTTTTTTATGTTAAATTGATTACCCTCTAAACCTAATAAATGTATTGTAGCTAAGAAATATTACAATATTAGATATTTAATAATTTGAGATTGTAATAGTTATTATTACCTCAGCGAATGAATGATTTTGGGGATATTCTAGTTGTTGAACTGTTTTTGGCTGCATTTCGGTATATTGCTTAGTTTCTTCTACGTTCACGTTATTTTCTGCATAGAATTGACTAATTATAGATGAGGTAGAAGCTCCATGATTAATTGGTTCCAGGGCAACTGATGGAGTACTTACTACTTGTTTACATGGCAATATGTTAAAATGTACCTGCATATTAATTATAATAAAATTAAAAAACCTAATAAATATGCTACATAGTTAGTTTTAGATACAAAACTTTAAAAAATATTACCATTATCATCATCACTGTCATCATCAGTATCATCAGAAGGACACATAAGAAGTCTTTTTTTTGATTTTGATTGATGAATCATCATTTGTGTCGTAGAAGAAGAATATTTTTCTTTTACTTTTTTATGCCATTGCTTGTTGAAGTTATCTAAAATAATAATCAATTTATTTATGTGATTAACATTAAAAAATAGTTTTGTAGTTAGGTGCAGTATTATAATTTACAATTTATTACATAATAAAACAATAAAATAATATTATGTACACACTACTCACCATATTTATTCGATAGGTTAACCTACAGAGTAATATAAACATATTTTTTTTTAAGGATATTAATGAATACTTAAATCCTGTTTTTAATTTAAAAACAAACGTTGAGTCTAATTATTAATTGTTTACAACTCTTTTATTTTGATTAAAATATCAAAAAAATGTGTTTATTTCCATGGATTTTTGAAATAGTAGGTGGGTAAACAGTATAATATTATTTCTACATTTTATTAAAATCCAGATTGGTTAAATGTAATATTATAAACTGTGTTGGTTAAAGGAAAATTATGTTTTTATACCTACATTTTAATAATAACAAAGTTAACCTAAAATTATTTAATAATCTATTGATTAGGTAATGCAATAAATCATTTATCTAAATTATATTGATAGTAGGTAATGCAATAAATCCATTTTAAAAGAAAAGATTGAATTTAATAGTGTTGAATACTAAAAAGTTAAAAAGTGAGAAAAAATAATATTGTCCTTCCCAATTATCATTGTATAAACATTCCAATATCCAGTCATTGTTTAGGTTCCTATCTAATTTAAAACACCTAGGTACTACCTAGTCACATATTATATATTTGCTCATTTGTTATGCCTAATTTAATCTGGGTTACATTAATCAAATTGGAGGAAAAATTTACAATGTTATATACCTACTCACATTGCTAAAGGTCATGAACTCATGAACAAAATTACCTAATGCAAACAAGAGTTGATTAGGTAACTGTGAAATGGATCAAATAATTTAGCACAAACATTAAAGAATAAGTAAAGGCACTTACCTACCATAAGTTTTATTGACACCAACAAATTTCACTCTATAAGTTTTCCATGACTGGGATGGAGTTATGGCTTTTTTTAAATGGTCACTGGTGACTTTATAAGGAGGCCATTTGCAAAATAATGAATCACTTTGAGATTCATTATTTTTTACAACATAATCGATAAAAATATATATATATCTAATCAAACAGTTCTATAACATTCAATAACCAAATGAATCGTACCATAAAAAAAATAAATAAACACGAAAATATTGCATTTTTTAGTTTTTAGAAATAGTACTCTTGCCCAGCTGAAAATGGGTTTCAGACCACAGTGGCAGCGTAGAGATTAGTCAGCTGAATTATAATTTATATTATTATTATTAATACGGTAACCGGTAAGTTAAATTAAAATTATTTGCATATTACCTTATTTGTATTTAATAATAAACTTTAGAAATATCAAGTAGATACCCACGAATAATATTTTTTATTAAAACATAATAACTAAAATCGTGATTCTTGGTTATTTAATATATAATGTGAACCATACCACACACCATGACTGAACCAAAATAAATTATTAAAATTATTAAAGTTATAACATATTAAGTTCAATTTGCTGCAGTCATTACAGTAGGTAGTTAAGTATTTAGTACTCACCTCAGTCTCATTTTCACATTGTTCTCCACATGATAACATCATGAATAGTTATTAACAATATAGTATATTAAACCTTTTTAGCTACTATATTAATTTCATATAAACATTCTATACTGAAAATTAATTAATGAAAGGTTTAGCTGTAGTAGGTAAACTGTGATCATGTACTCGATTAGTACGGTATTCGTGTGAATGAAGTCGGTACTCAGGTATATATCAGTAATCAATGTACACTATTGTCACTATTACACTAATCGCAGTAGTAACTGGCCTTACCACGGGTCAGTCGGCGTATGCGTCGGCGGGTGGTGACAAATATTAATTTATGGGTAAAACCAATAGAGTGTATTTTTATAGAAATCAAAACTATAACTATTAATATTTTAAAAATAGTATATATTATAGTTTCGTGAAAAACTGAAACATCGATATATATTATGTGCTGGTACGTATTACAAATCACAATATGTGTGACAACCCTGTGACATATAATTTATAACATTGTAGGTCGTGTACTATCATATAGTACCAGTTATATCGCCGGGATGAGTGTTAATGTTGTTTATTTAAACAGAACAGATACATTGTATAATATATTAAAAGTTTATGTGATTGTACTACGTAAAATGTTTGTTTTGTTTCTGGATGTTGAAACATCCAGTGCACACTGGGCAGTGGCAGGCAGTGCAGCTGAGTAGTAGAGATTAGTCAATGAATATAATTTATATTATTATTATTACGGTACCGTAAGGTAACGGTAGTTAAATTAAAATTATTTGCATATTACCTTATTTGTATTTAATAATAAACTTTAGAAATATCAAGTAGATACCCACGAATAATATTTTTTATTAAAACATAATAACTAAAATCGTGATTCTTGGTTATTTAATATATAATTCTATCCAAATTTGAACTTAAAATAACAATTAATAAAATGTGCTTGTATAATTTTTAAATTTGTTAGTTATAGAATTAACTACTTTCATGCAACCTTGCTTTAAATTTTTAATCCTTAGCTATAAAAGTTGAAAAATTTATCAATTTTTAACTAAAAAATAATTGTATGGATATATTCAATTTGATAAAATTTGTCAAAATTTGAACATTAAAAACTTATAAAAAATATTGTTTATATATTATTAATATTTTTTAACTGATATTGTAACAATATGTGGTGAGCTTTGTATTATATTTTTAAGCTCTTTGACACAACGAATCGGTTTCATTGACATTTATAGAAAAAAAATTTAAAATGTATGGTTGATAATGTCCGTAAACAGCTGACAATGAGTAAGGAAGGCCCATTTTTGATAAACTTAAGGTAGACTAACTTATGAAGAATTTTTTATTTATTTTTCCAACCTTAGATATATAAAAATGATATTTTCTATGAATTTCCAAATCAAAATAATTTGCAAATCCTCATGATTTTTACGATTTTGTCAAAATTCTAATTTCAGACGCTCATAAAAAAATATTGTGGATTTACTCTCAACTTTTTTTTTATAATTTCCACTAACAGCAACTTACGAGAAGAACATTGTATTACATTTTCAATCATTACCTACCGATTTATCTATAATATAAACAAATTTCTATATATTATGTCATATACTATTGCAGTGATCCATAATATTAGATACACTCCTATACTCTATATAGGTAATACACCTATCATAATATTATTACCAATCTTCAATTCAGGGTTTCCATAGGTAGCGCATTTAGTTGTCATATTTTATCACAGATAAATGTTTTATTATTACAGTTTAACCAGTCATCGTAAATTAATAACAAAAAAAAAAAAAATGTATTATTATATTAATTAATAATATACTTAATTGTCCAAGTTTGGGAAAGATAACGATTTATTTTAACTTTTTTGTCGTTAAATTAAGTATTTTAAAATATTAAAGTTAAATTAAGTTAAAATTTATTCATATTATTTTCGTTAACTCGTCAAGTTGAAAGTTAACTTTGAAAAAAAGTACTTAACTTAGTTTTTTAAATTTATTTTTCTAATTTGGAAAAAATAAAAAATTCAAGACTCATAATATGGTTTATTAGATAGTTTTTCTTTATGCCCAAGTAAACTACTGGGTAAAATAAAAATGATACATGAAATTAAAAACCTCATTCAAAAATTTGTATTATCTTCGGACGAAAAATTAACTTTGTTTAGATACTTTTGAATAATATTAAATTGAAGTTAACACGTTAACCTTAAAAAAAACTCATTAGGTAGTTATTAGTTAATTTTTAAAAAATAGTAACAAGTTAATTAACTTAATTTTAAATTTTAACTCGTTAATGCCCAGCCTTGCCTATAATACGATATGTAAAAATATGCCTCGCCCGCGATCAACCGGTGGCCGTGTTAAAAGTCACTCACATGCAAGCCGATAACACGTCGCTCATAATCTTATAAAAGTAATAATTACGAATTTAATGCGCTAAAAAACCTTGTAAAAAATGCATTCAAAATTTCAAAAAATTGTGATAAAATATGTACTTAAAATATAGTATTTAATTCAATTTTTATATTGATATTAGTAAATTACATTTTAAGTGTTTTTAAAAATCTGTTTATTTAATAAAGCAAATAATAATGAAAATTACTTACTAAAGTTATTAATCAACTAACATAATCTGGAAATTAATGACTGAATATATATATATATGCCAAAAATAAACTTATCTATAATCTAGAAATTGCCTATTTTTTATTGACGTATAAACAGCCTGGTAAAAAAAAAAAAAAAAAATGTTTTTAAAAGTGAAGGAATGTGATTAAATTAAGGAAAATATATGCAAAATAAAAGTTTCATAAATGGATTTGTGGGTACATAATTCAAATTATGTACTTACAAAGCTACGTTTTACAAGCATCAAAAAAACATTCACAGCCCTAATTATGAGGATACAAATGTAAGATAAAAATGTATGTTTACTGCAGTTCTGAGATTATAAAATAAATGTTCTTAACACTTTTAAAATTATATATTAATTTAAAATAATATATTTTATATATTATATTTAAAAGATATTAGTATGGTCGTATACACGTGTTTAGATTTATTGATAATGCCGTATTTTCCAAAACTCATTTATTGCTATTAGACATCATGTTTTATGAGAAGAAATTTTTTTTCATAAATAAAACTAATATATCTGTTTGATATTACGTTTTATTTTTTTGTATTTAATTACTTCAAATAATAATATAAAGAGTATACTGTACTACATGTAGAGTACTACATGTTTTAAATTTTTAATCTTTAGATATAAAAGTTGAATATTTTATAAATTTTAAACTACAAAATAATTATTAAATATTAAATTTGGCGTATTTTGTTAAAAATCTCACTCTATATATATATATTTATATGTATGAAATGTGTATAGATATGTGATATCTTGCAGAAATGTGAACTTCAAACACTCAATAAATTTGTTTGATTTTACGTTTTATTTTTTCGTGTTTAATTACCTCGAATAATAATATAAAGAGGTATACTGTACATGTAGTACACACACTTTCAAAAAAAAAAGCTTATTTAGTTTAAAAAAAAATATCTGAAATATCTAGCTCGATTTAACATTTTATCAGTTGAGTATTATTTATTATATTATTATACCATTATTACGAACTATATTTGATGGAACAGCTGTTTACATACATACACGACGATAATTATTGTTATTTTTATATTCTCGTAGTTTAGTCCATGCCCAGTGGCGTGCTCAGGGGGGGGGGTTAGGGATTATATCCCCCATCCCCCATTGTCTCTTTTTTTACTGACCTACATAAAACAACTTATTAGTTATTACAGCTGTTAAGAGTCATTAATTTTTCTAAATTAAGGATAAAAAAAAATAAATAAATACCATTGTAAAACCACAAGATTCTAAAATAATTTTGTAGTTAAAAATGTATATATATTAATAATAACAATATATAAGTATATAATATAACCTAACCTAGGCTGCCAAACCGTCTCTGCTCAGAACCATTTTTTGCACACATGATATAAATAATTGAATTCAAATTTACAGTCACCCACTTGTAGCTTACTCTACATCAAAGGGACTTCCACTCACCCGCTTTTTATTTTGTTTATTTAAAAAAAAAAAAAGTTGTCCCCCATTTTAAATTCCTAGGCACGCCAGTACGCCACTATTCGTGTCATGTGAATTATATAACAATAATATGGTTGTATACTACAGCTATATTAATTATTACTTTTATAAGATTATGAGCGACGTGTTATGGGCTTGGATGTGAGTGAATTATAAAACGGCCACCGGTTGATCGCGTGCTAGCCATATTTTTACAAATCGTATTATAGGCAAGGCTGGGCATTAACGAGTTAAAATTTAAAATTAAGTTAATTAACTTGTTACTATTTTTTAAAAATTAACTAATAACTACCTAATGAGTTTTTTTTTAAGGTTAACGTGTTAACTTCAATTTAATATTATTCAAAAGTATCTAAACAAAGTTAATTTTTCGTCCGAAGATAATACAAATTTTTGAATGAGGTTTTTAATTTCATGTATCATTTTTAATTTACCCAGTAGTTTACTTGGGCATAAAGAAAAACTATCTAATAAACAATATTATGAGTCTCGAATTGTTTATTTTTGCAAATCAGAAAATTTTAAATTTAAACTAAATTAAGTTACTTCTTTTCAAAGTTAACTTTTAACTTGACGAGTTAACGAAAATAATATGAATAACTTTTAACTTAATTATTTTAAAATAACTTAACTTAACGACTTAAAAGTTAAAATAAATCGTTATCTTTCCCAACCTTGGACAACTAGGTATATCATTAATTAATATAATGTAACACACCTCCAGGGCTGTCAAACCCAGTGGCTGTCGATATTTATACCTAACTCTATCCAGTTAAGGAATAGTTGGTTGGCTTTTCCCACTACACGAACCGGTCCTTAGATCCGGGTTGTTGAATTGATATAAATAAAGTTTTCTGAGTTATATTTTACAGGTCCTAGAAACTTATGACCTGCGTTCATAAACTAACACAATTAACACGATATAGCAACGAATACAATGTTTTATTCAAAACTAAAATAATTATTATATTATAACCAATAAAATACACTATCACCTGAGTAACCCTGTTCTTAAGGGTAGTATATTGAAGATAAAAGGAGTAGCGGAGTACGAGTTGAACAATACTGAATTATTATAATTTAACTATTAGGTAGGTTATTATATACTTAAAGTTAATCAATTAATTACGTTTTATAATATTATAAATATGGCTATAGTAGACTGATGTATAGTCTCTATTTCACGGTTCAAAACTCGACTGGCTGCTATGCCAATAATATATATGCTCGTACTCTACGATCCCTGTTTTCTGTTTACCTAAGCAAATTCGCCGAGTGCGACATAAATGACGAGTCAGTAAACTGTGAATCGTTACAATAATAAAACATTTTTTTTTTTTTTGTTATTAATTTACGCCAGTCGGGTTTTATAAAAATATTGACAAAATTATATAAAAAAAGTAATATGATATAATAAATATAGGTTAACTGTAATAATAAAACATTTATGCGTTAAACATGAATGAAAATGATGAATGTTTCTAAGTACGAAAATGAATGATAGTTATTAAATATGGACATTAGGGGAGAATTTTTTCCGAAATTGCCACGTCTTAGTGGAATGTAAAAGAAACCTTTATTAGGAATATTACCGGGGATTTAAGATTGTATGACGTGTGCTAGAACTTATAATGTATGGTAAATTATTCACCTCTTAGTGACTTAGTACTTAGGTACTGATCCGGTAAAGTCATCGTCAAACGTTGCCGTAAGGCGTAAACGGTGTTTTTATTATAATTCTCAGGCCAGAATCGTCACTGTTTATTTACTGTTAATATACTGTTTTTTTTGTTAATATTACATTAATCACGATCGTTCCAAGTTATGATAGTAAGTTTGTAAAAGTTTACGAATTTAATTTACTTAATTTTTATCACAGAATATTTTTTTATAGTTAATTTTTTAATTCAGTTATTAAAAGTGCATTTTACTATATTATAATCAATAACAATATTATTGTATATTTAGTCACATTAAAATTTTGAGGGATAGGAGGCTAAGACCTGTAATTTCAACTTCTGGGGGGCTTAGCCCCTCAAGCATTCCCCAATTTTCACCTATTATTCTACACCAATATATATTCAACTGTTCTATATAATTATTTTAAGTTCCTGAGATGTTGTGGTGCTTGCAAAGAACTTGATGTCCGAGGCGCATACCAAAACTGTATTGTCTCGGCCCTAACACAATACCAATTCTCAATAAATTGCCAGATAAATCATTATAATATACCATAATATAGATACCTAATATATTACCCTCTTAAGTAAGTGTTTCTAAATTAAAACATATTTAATTTATCTTAAGAGGACGTTACACCCTCATGACGAGTTGTCTCCGTCTTACACACGCATGGCGTAGACAAAACGCGTTTACTTTCTCAATTTTGGTTCTAGGTGAAAATACCTATAATAAAATTGAACTCTGACAATATTTCTGAGGGTAGTGAATCGTTAATTTTTTTTCCATTAATCCCAATATAACTTTCATTATATCGTTTAGAAAAAGAAAACATTTTTAAAAAACCTTTGACTTTTCAAAATTTAAATTTGTCATATTTTAATTTCGTACTAGGTGTTTTTATTATAATACCAAAATATTGAGCTAGTTATACTCAGACTGCATAAACGCGTTTTGTCTATGTCGTATACGTGTGTAAGACAGAGACAACACTTACGAGTGTGACGTCCTCTTCAACATTCAAGTTACTCGGTATTTTTTTGTTTGGATTCATTATCATTCAAAAAATCTGTGACAAAATATGACAACTAAATGCGCTACCTATGGAAACCCTGAATTGAAGATTGGTAATAATATTATGATAGGTGTATTACCTATATAGAGTATAGGAGTGTATCTAATATTATGGATCACCGCAATAGTATATGACATAATATATAATAATTTGTTTATATTATAGATAAATAGGTAGCTACCTACTATATCTAGAATCACACGTGCTTATAACGGAATATACGCTATCACCATTCACCATTCACAACAATATCATGTTCAAAATATCTTACCTATCTTGTTAAACTATTATTATTGGCAATTTGGCATATGCAATTTTTATTATTTTTTTTTTGAAATTAATGTGGATAATTTTCATTAATGATTGAAAATGTAATACAATGTTCCTCTCGTAAGTTGCTGTTAGTGGAAATTAAAAAAAAAATATTGAGAGTAAATCCACAATATTTTTTTATGAGCGTCTGAAATTAGAATTTTGACAAAATTCGTAAAAATCATGAGGACTTGCAAATTATAAGGGCCTACCTGACTCGTTTTCTGCTGTTTACAGACATTATCAACCATACATTTTAAATTTTTTTTCTATAAATGTCAATGAAACCGATTCGTTGTGTCAAAGAGCTTAAAAATATAATACAAAGCTCATCACATGTTATTACAATATCAGTTTAAAAATATTAATTATGTGTAAGAAATATTTTTTATAAGTCTTTAATGTTCAAATTTTGACAAATTTTATCAAATTGAATATACCCATGCAATTATTTTGTAGTTAAAAATTAATAAAATGTTCAACTTTTATAGATAAGGATTAAAATTTAAAGCAAGGTTGCATGAAAGTAGTTAATTCTATATCTAACAAATCTAAAAATGATATAAACACATTTTATTAATAGTTATTTTAAGTTCAAATTTGGATGGAATTATATATTAAATAACCAAGAATCACGATTTTAGTTATTATGTTTTAATAAAAGATATTATTCGTGGGTACCTACTTGATATTTCTAAAGTTTATTATTAAATACAAATAAGATAATATGCAAATAATATTAATTTAACTTACCGGTCACTGTATTAATAATAACAATATAAATTATAAATATATTATATAATAACTTAGGCTGGAAAACCGTCTCATTTCAGAATTTTTTTCGTATACAATGATACCTTATTGACATATATATAAAAAAAATAAATAAAATAATGTTTATCCGAAAAAATAAATCATTATAATATACCATAATATAGATACCTAATATATTACCCTCTTTAGCAAGTGTTTCTAAATTAAAACATATTTAATTTACCTTAAGAGGACATTACACCCTCATGACGAGTTGTCTCCGTCTTACACACGCACGGCGTAAACAAAACGAGTTTACTTGCTCATTTTTGGTTCTACGTGAAAATACCTATAATAAAATAGAACTCTGACAATATTTCTGAGGTTAGTGAATCGTTATTTTTTTTTCCATTAATCCCAATATAACTTTCATTATATCGTTTAGAAAAAGAAAACATTTTTAAAAAACCTTTGAATTTTCAAAATTTAAATTTGTCATATTTTAATTTCGTACTAGGTCTTTTTATTATAACACCAAAATATTGAGCTAGTTATACTCAGACTGCATAAACGCGTTTTGTCTATGTCGTATACGTGTGTAAGACAGAGACAACACATGCGAGTGTGACGTCCTCTTCATTATTCAAGTTACTCAGTATTTTTTTGTTTGGATTCATTATCATAGTAGTGTATCTAATATTATGGATCACTGCAATAGTATAAGACATAATATATAATAATTTGTTTATATTATAGATAAATAAGTAGGTACCTACTATATCTAGAATCACACGTGCTTATAACGGAATATACGCTATCACCATTCACCATTCACAACAATATCATGTTCAAAATATCTTACGTATCTTGTTGAAGTATTATTATTGGCAATTTGGCATATGCAATTTTTGATTATTTTTTTTTTGAAACAAATGTGGATAATGTTTTTTAATGATTGAAAATGTAATACAATGTTCCTCGTAAGTTGCTGTTAGTGGAAATTATAAAAAAAAGTTGAGAGTAAATCCACAATATTTTTTTATGAGCGTCTGAAATTAGAATTTTGACAAAATTCGTAAAAATCATGAGGATTTGCAAATTATTTTGATTTGGAAATTCATAGAAAATATCATTTTTACATATCCAAGGTTTGAAAAATTAATAAAAAATTCTTCATAAATTAGTCTACCTTAAGTTTATCAAAAAAAGAGCCTACCTGACTCGTTGTTTCAAAGAGCTTAAAAATATAATACAAAGCTCATCACTTGTTATTACAATATCAGTTTAAAAATATTAATAATATATAAGCAATTTTTTTTATAAGTCAAAAAAATAGGAGACCAATAATAATAATAAATCAAGACCTAACTTAGATATTTCCCTAACTTTGAATTCCAAATCAGCAGTGGCGGCTATCCTATACCTCAAGTGTATCGACGGATACACATCATTTTGGGGTGGGTGGGTAGTTTGGCGACTGCTTGACATATTATAGGTATATTATAATTAGGGAACGGATTTGAATGCAAATTGCATTTTTTTCTGAATGTTCGAAAATATTGGTTTCCATGCAAAAAGTTCATTTCATACATCAAAGAATTAAAAAATGTAACTTTAATTTTGCATTTTTTGAAATTTTAGTGCATTTTGTGGTTTTTAAGTTATTTTTCAACATTTTCCACATTCATTCTAAAAAAAATAAAATACCTAAATGGTAAAGGTAAAAGTATAACGAATATACCTATTTAAATGTTATACCTATTAAATTTTAATTTTTTAGGCTAAAAGAAGATGGACAGAAGATAATTGAAAGTAATTAATTAAGTTTGTATTGTATTTAAATATTTTTTATTAGATTTTTCATTATAATGTGTTTTTTATAAGTTTTAAATTCAAAATTTTGTTTTTATTGAATATAAACCCATTTTTAAAGTTTTTTAGGGCATTTTTTTAGTGCATTTTTTGATGTCAAAGCATTTTTTTAAGGCATTAAATCGTATTTTTTTAAGGCATTTTTCTTTTTTTTTAGATCATTTAAATCCGTTCCCTAATTATAATATAGTGTGATTAGCAAATACTATACATAATTACAGACATACAATACTTATTGTATTCAGTATTGCACTAATTAACTGAATTCAGCTGACTAATCCTGCGCTGCACAGTGGTTTGAAACCCATTTTTAGCTGGCCAAAAGTACTATTTCTAAAAACTAAAAAATGGTATATTTTAGTGTTTATTTATTTTTGTTATAGTATGATTCATTTGATTATTGAATGTTATCGAACTATTTGATTAGAGATATATATATTTTTATCGATTATTTCTAACTTTTACGCTGTAAATATTAAATAATATTTTAAGTCAATATGTTTACGGTTCACGCTTATTGTTTTGTTCTTCATATGATACCGTCAGAAAAAAAATATTTTTTTTTTTTAATCAAAAATAATAGGAAATACTAAGAGTAACACGAAAATTACAAGATTTCCATTGGTTTTTTGACTATTTAAAATATAACTAAATATTACGCAGTTTTACGAAATATTAAATGCACAAATGTTATAGTATAAGTTGTCAACAAATAAAAAAAAAAAATTTGCCCCAAATTGTTTTTGTAATTCACATAAATAATTTATTAAGAAAATATATTTCAATCAGATAAATCAATATCCTATAGTGCTTGATTTAAATCAATTATATTATCTTCACTGGTATTTGATACAGGAATTATTAATTATTTCTTAACGTCTTCTGAACATGCACGTACATATTTTTTGGAAACATTTCTCAAGGATGATATGTATGGATCTCCATTCGCATTCAATCTAGATTTTTTTCTCGTATGATGCTGTACAACTAAGTAATGCCTGCATTTTCCGTCTTTGTGTTCGTTCAGAAAACGATGTAAAGTTAATAATTGGTGGGTGACCTGAAGATATTGAATTATTTTTTTTGTTCAAAGGCATTGTAAATACACTACACAGCCATTCCGAATTGTTGTTTTCGTACGTTATGTAATGGTGTCTAACCGTGGACCAATTTCGAGATGACGTTAAACAAAATTGAATAATTTCTTTCTCGACCATATTGATGTAATATCCAATCGAACCCACTGTATTTGTTTAATAAAAAATGTAATAGTCCTATCTTGGAAGCAACACTAGTAATTAATTGCATAGATCATCTTTCTCGAATAACATCGATTAGATCCCGATTGTAAGCTTCTCTTAGGGAAGTCACATTAATTAAACAAAGAACAGTTATATACCTATGTTACGGATGTTGGGAATATATTACAAAACAATTATTTAATTATTGATGTGTATAAAATATCAACACTTTTCTTAGTAAATAAAAATATGAAAAAATACCTAACTTATTGGCATTGTAGGTATATCGGTAATATTGTTCGTATGTTTAAAAGTATTATTTTAATAGTCTTATAATATAATAAAAAATATATAATCTTATCGAAATCGTACTTTAATACCATTATTTTAGATTCTGAGCGGAACGATGAATGTATTGATTTTACAATGATGTGTGTTTTTTTTTTCACTTTTTTATTTTTTTTTTTTTGTGTCTGACATCATGGTTTAAGGCAGTAAAACTGCTTCGATTTTCTTCAACAGTATCTTGATTGATGGTCACTATTATAACCTACTGCACAGCAGAGTGACACGCACTTAGCTGAATTCATTTTTTCAAACCTATATTATTCGATTATAGATTGTTAGCAATAATTTTTTTGATCACATGCAGTCATGCAGAAAATATCGATGATGAATGTCTTACCACCCAAGTTTTACGAATTACTATGTCTATTATTGGTCATAAATAGAGCTCAGATGTTAATGACCAAAAATTCATTAAAGTATGCATTTAAACATTTAAAAATATGCCATTGTTGTCATTGATTATATAAAAAATACCTATTAGTCAACAAATATATGCAAAAATATTTCAAAATATGCAATTATAATGCAATAAATATACGAAAAAAAGGTGTTAATATTAATTAAAAATTATAAATTCGTAACCATTATTATTATTAATTCCGTGCTCGCGCTACTCGCGTGGAACCACGGGCCATCAGCTCGATCGACGAGCCGAAGATTGTCCGCCGTCGCCGTTCCGGCGAAGGACCGATATTGGTCGGCATATGGGATCGCCGCAGCCGCCGAGCCACGCAGTATCCGGAGTCGCCGTCAGGTTTATTAATTGTTAGTGTCAGTCCTACGTGTCAGTGGGCTGTTTTTTTTTATTATTATTGTTTACCAGCTGTGGTACTGTAGCGTTAAGGTAATATTATGATTTTGGGCGCCCGCTATTTATATTTATATAATTAATTGCAATATACTAAATTTGAATATTTGTAAAAAAGTGAATAACCTGTACCCGCCACAGCCTTCAATCCTTGACGCAAGTCGTTGCCGACAACCGCAGTTCGTAGGATCGGTATCGGCGTAAACAATATCCAGTGCCGCAACTAGAGATAAAAGGGCCCAGGTGCGAGTTAAATTTTAGGGCCCCTTATTCCAAACTTTTGTCTTACAAAATTGGCAATTTCTATGCATTATAACAATTTCAAAATATTTCGAATTATTTTGAGCTGTTTACGTACATTTTCATTTTCCAATTTTTTTGGTTTTTTATTTTATTAATATCAATAAAATTGTATTTGTAGGGTAAAAAAGCTTCAAAATTTAATAGACAGCTCTTAATATATTGTTTCAAAGACAGATGAAAAATATTAAAAATCTATAGTCATAATTTTATTTTATAAGCAGTTTAAATTCAAAAATTGACAAAATATGTAAAACTCACGAAAATATTGTTATTGATTTAAGTTATTCATAAAAAATTTTCGTTTTAAATCTAAGATTTTTTTTGTAATTCAAAGACCAATAACTGTAGATACATGAAAATTTCACATAATGTTTATTTTATCAATTCGAATAACTACTTGATAAAATTTTCTTTATATTTTGACTTGTTTTGAACTTTTAACGGACAATTAAAATTAAAAATTTTTAGTTTTTTCTATGAATATCAATAAAGTTTTTTTTTTAGGGCCAAGTTATAGTTAAAAATGTATAGTATAAAATATTATCTTTATAAGTGTAATCAATAACATAATATTAGATGTTGAACTTAACATGTTGCCGGTTTCAAAAAATTTCAATTTTCATCATGTGTTGTAAATTGGTGAAAAAGTTCATATTATTTTAAAATCTAAAATCCTTTATGTCTGAAAAGGCCCATCTAAATATGATAATGGGGCCTTTTAGGGGTGCTGTGCACCCCCAGCACCCCCGCTAGTTGCGGCACTGCCTGGTAGTAGTGAGACTGTATTTTTTACTTTATTCGCATGTGGTTTGTATTAATGATGGAAATAATGCTGTGCACCCCCAGCACCCCCGCTAATTGCGGCACTGACTATATCATAGTGCCAGCAGCTGATAGCCGCTGCAACACTGATATCCTAGCGCGCCAGCACACGACGCTCGTAATCAGCGCCGCCGGGAAGTGTAAATAAACAACACGACTCGCGTCAGCGGTTCGAATACGTGATAACCGTTTGGTTTAAAAAATACGCGATCGTTGTAATCAGTGTAAATACGCGATCGTCGTTATCAGTATAAATACGTGATTATTCATTTTGTTTATTAACGATAAGTCGTGAGAAATCAGCGAAACCCACTACAGGGTGTAGTGGTCTCCGCGCCAGCAGTTTTGGGGCTAGAGAACGTCGATTCCATAAGCGCAGTCGAAGAGGAAAGTCATCGTTAACAGCCAAGGAATTCGAGACAAGCCAAGCCGAACATCAGTGCTGACCATCCCAAACATCCCGTAGAAGTGTTAAAAATCAGTAAATAAATAAAAAAAGAAAAAAAAAGGCAAGGAACATTGTAACTGCGATACTGTGAGTAAATAAATAAATTGTACTACACTCCGTGCTAATTGATAAGTACGTTTTTTTGCTTATCTATCTATTTTTTATTTATTTATTTATTTATTAGCATTATTATTATTTTTGTTTTCTGTATTATTCAGAATCGTTAATCTATAGTATTATATTAGTATAATATTAATATCGTAGTTAACATTAGCATTGATGTAAGATTGTATGTAAACACACACACTTATATATACATAAAATAGCAATTCGTTAGGTATCAGCCAAGTGGCTAGGTAGTTAATGAGCGGTAAAGAGGAAAACGGATCGGATAGGTCATTCCCAAATTCAGATAACGAACCAAATAATCTAATAGCACCACCAAGTCCTACCCCTCGTGTAAGTTTACCAATACGATTCTCAAATCCGGAGAATCCTGCATCCGAACGTTCTATTGGGAATATCAGTACTGATAACATCTTCGTCAAAACTGGCGTACTAATAGACAATAATGCAGAATTAATTCAAGACGTCTCCGTAATTTTGGGGGAAGCAGAAAATCAACTCACCCGTAATAACTTAGACAATTCCATTGAAGAAAATCTTTTAAACCAGAATATATTTTCCCCTCCTCTTAACTCTAGTGAACAAACCATGAATCCAGTAACTCAGGAAATAGTTCAAACAACGAGTGTTATCGGTAATAACCAACAAAGCATCATGGTAAATTCAGAAGGACAAGCAAATGCAGACACTCAAGCGATATCCAATCCTCAAGTTACTGAAGAAAATCCAGATCAATCAGGTGTACGATATTCATTCGGACCAAGAGGAGAGACAATAGGATTGGAGGCTGCTCTAAAACTCTTGCCAGGCTCGTTCAGTGGAGACAAGCAGGTGGAATTAGAGATATTCTTGGAAAAATGCGAGTTTGCGTTAGCATGCGCACATGACCATGTACAGGCTCGACTTCTCCAAGGAATCCAAGATAGACTGACAGGGAAAGCCCGTCAGGGAGTCAAGTACAAGGAAATTAAACATTGGAATGAACTGAAGAAAGCGTTGAAATTTGCATTGGAACCACAGAGCACGAACACTTCCCTCTTCTCAGAGTTGTATTCAACAAGACAAAAAATCGGAGAAGATGTAACTAACTACGCAAATAGGATTGAGCAACTCCAAACTCTTATCATAGAGCAAGAGACAAATGGGCACAGTTGGGAGGTAGCTCAAGCGCTAGGAACAAGTATCAAAAAGCAAAGCATCCAAGTATTCGTAGAGGGACTAAGACCTCTAAAAGATTTCATTGAGGCAAGAAATTCGTTAACGTTGGACAAGGCCATACAAGCAGCTAGGGAAGAAGAACGGGTCAGAAACTCACAAGAAGCGACAAAGAAGCTTATATGGAGCGCCACAGCAAACCATGAAGAAACCCACTTGTTTTCACTGCAATAAAGTTGGTCACATGGCAAAGGATTGCAGGAGCAAACCGGCAACGACAAACTCAAGACCTTCATCCACAACGGCACAAATTAGAATCATTGAATGCAACCACTGTAAAAAGCCAGGACACCTGCTGAAAGATTGCTACAAAAGGAATTATGTAAATTCCAAAAAGGAAGGCAACCAACAGGAAAACCAACAGCAACCGGCCACCAACGGTGAACGTCCGGTGAGCGAGTTAAAAAACACCAGCAACAACAAATCCTCTACTTCAAAGCAGAATTAGATCGAGATTATCTAACCTGCCACATTTAACAGACCATCACCAAAAATCGAAGCTACTCTCAGACTCTAGGAGTGAGCTTAATCTAATAAAAATATCTTCTCTTGTGGATCAGACAATCGTGTATGAAGACGTCATATATCATCTAAAGGGCATTAATGACCAGATAGTACACACACTGGGAGAAACACAATTGGAACTGCATATCGAGGATAAAATTATAGTTGCAATGTTCCAAGTTATTCATTCTGCATTCCCAATCTCAAACGATGGTGTCACTGGACGACCATTTATGGTGGAAAATAAAATCATTCTGTATTACCAGACTAATGAAGTCGTTATTCCTGACGGGGCTGAAATAGTGCTACAACCTCGCACTGAAACCCTCGTAGGAATAGAAGAAGGGAATCACGCAGAAAACAAGATCATCATCATCATAGAATGTCAAAAAATCACGAAATCAGTTATGTGCAGTAACGCTGTAAGTAAAGTACAAAACAAGAGGGTGTTAGCCACACTCATCAACCCAACCGAAGAAGCAATAAGGCTGAAGACGCCCAATTTAAAAGAATTGGTCCGTGAGGAGTTTAGGGAAGCTCCGATCCATTCGGTACAAATCATGGATCGACAAGAAGAACCTCATGCAAACAGTAGTAGACTGAAACGATTGGAAGAAGCACTTAGAACCGACCATCTGAATTCCAAATAAATGGGATCATTAGTGGACATCTGTCAAAAGTACTCGGACATATTCTTTTTAGAAGGAGATCGAGTGTTGGCAACTACAGCAGTGACACACGGGATCAAAACCTCAGATTGGCAGTATCGCCAATTCACATGAAGCCCTACCGTTTACCACAAAGGCATAGACAAGAAATTACGGACCAAATGGAGGCCCTCGAACGGGAAGGTGAGGTTACAGCCAGTGAATCACCTTGGAACGCTCCACTCCTAGTAGTCCCGAAGAAACCTGACGTCAATAGCCAGGTTAAATACCGTGCCTGCGTGGATTTTCGCTGACTGAACGAGGTCACGATAGGGGATGCTTTCCCACTTCTAAAGATCTTGGATATTTTGGACCAATTAGGGAGGTCAAAATATTACAGTAACTTGGATTTAGCACATGGATACCACCAAATTATGATGGATCCCTACAACCGTAGCAAAACGGTATTCTCTACAGACCGGGAATATTTCGAATTTGAACGAATGCCATTTGGTTTAAAGGGAGCTCCAGGGACCTTCCAGAGGCTCATGAATAAAGTCTTAATCGGAATTAATTGAATCAAAGGATTCGTTTATCTAGATGATATCATCATCTATACAAAAGATCTAAATGATCATTCACAGAAAATCACCGAGATTTTTCAGAGACTCCGCCAGTAATATCTCAAACTTCAACCACTAAAGTGCGAATTTTTTCGAAAAGAAGTTAATTATCTCGGACATCAAATCACTGACGAAGGAATCAAGGCAGATCCTCCGAAGATAAGTTGTGTGAAACAATTTCCAATTCCAAAAAAATGTGAAAGATGTTAAGTCTTTTTTAGGCTTATCAGGTTACTTCGGGAGCCATGAGCATGTCATCAGGCGCGTCCCCAGGTTGCGGATAGGGGTACTCCCTGTAGATATACAGGGGAGTCGCGAAATAAGCCACAACGGGCGAATAAGCGGTTGCGGACAAACTCACCACCGGGGGAGCGATCGACCACCGGTGTTCAGGAAGATCAGAGACCGCTGGTGGAGGAACCCATGCCCCCACCCATGGCGAAGAGGCCATCTTATCTGGGACCGCTCAGGTTGGTTTTTCTGTGGACAATGATGGTGGTGAGATCGTTGTTGATGATGGCGGCAAGGGACAGATCAACAGACCGACCGATATAAAGAAGAGGACCATCGACATTTGTACCCTCAGTGAGGATGAACTCCTAGGCATGCTCCGTGGGTTTATAAGCTCAATGTGCTCCTTCGCCCTGAGTACTAGGAATGTTCACAAGGAACTGAAGGAGACCCTGGTGAAATCCGACAAAATTCTGACGCAATACACCTATGTCAAAAAAAAGTGCGGAAGACAGGGACACGTTATCAGGTAGTGTCCCGGTGTCCCTCGGAGCCCAACGGCATCCGCTCCCACTTCGGTCCCACTCAACTCTAGGCTGGACCAGGAGAAAGAGTCTGTTAGCTCGGGGAAACCAACACCACCATGACGTCATTTATCCAGAGCAACCTCAATCACTGTTGCGTGGCGCAAGATCTTATCGTCCAGTATATGATTAAGGAGAAGATAAGCATCGCATTATTAAGCGATTCTTATAGGGTGAAGGCAAATTCTAGTGCCTGGCTTTCCAGTTCGGAATCAGGCAATGCAGCCATATACATTGCGAGCGACGGAGTGACTATTGCCAATGTGTTGATCGATCCCGAATTCGTTTCAGCACGCGAAAATGGCGTGCAGGTGTTTAGCTGCTACGCATCTCCGAACCAGCCTCGTGTGGACTTCACTGACTTCCTCCATCGACTGGAATACAATATCAGAACCATCCCTCAAGAGGTGCCTGTTCTAATCACCGGAGATTTTAACGCTAGGTCTGCAGCTTGGGGAGACTGGGTCAGTAATGCGAGTCGCGAAGAACTGTGTATGCTGATCGAGTCACTGGATCTTGTCATCATGAACTCGAGTTCAACACCTACATTTTCAAGAGGGGCTGGCTCAGTAATTGACCTAACACTGGCATCAGAGTCATTGGCCGGGCGTCTCAGCGGCTTGAGGGTTATGGAGTCCGTATTTAACAACAGTGATCACCACTACATTCGCTTTATGCTCAGCGAAAGCACGCCAAACCAGTCACAACCTGCTGCAAGTGACCCCCATGGAGGGAACACGTCTAGTGGGATTGACGCTGAAGCCTTCTGAA
Source organism: Sitobion miscanthi (assembly GCA_008086715.1). Classification (NCBI taxonomy): domain Eukaryota; kingdom Metazoa; phylum Arthropoda; class Insecta; order Hemiptera; family Aphididae; genus Sitobion; species Sitobion miscanthi. The sequence continues at coordinate 26,144 of SSSL01000357.1, forward strand.
CCCGACTGTTAATTGCAGCATGGATCGACAGAGATCATCAATGCGATGCTCAAGATGTTGAGTCTAGAGCCTTCACTCTTAGATCAAGAATCATAGCAGCATGTGACTTCGCATATCCCAAACGACGGATCGCAAAGCAATGGAGACCGCCAGTTCATTGGTGGAATGCAGAATTCGGGACTCTACGTACGGAATGCGTAAGGGCTAAAAGAAGTAAGGTCAGAATGGTAGCCCGTATAGCATGCCTGCAGGAGACTTTGATGAAGTTCGTGCCAACGCTGAACTGAAGAGGACCAACGATGCGTACACCACGGCCAAGAAGCTGCTAAAACACGCGATTTCTGGGAGTAAAAAAGCTTGCTGGAGCGAGCTCATTGCCTCGGTAGACAAAGATCCTTTTGGAAAGCCCTATAAGCTAGTAATGCGTAAACTTAAAGGACCGTCGGTGACCGCCAATATGGAGCACCAGACGTTGGAGACTGTCATCAGTACGCTTTTCCCGCCACATGAACACAGACCTGTTAGTCCTACTACACCAGCGGAGTCCATTGTGGAATTTACCCAAGAGGAAGTTGATGCAGTTGTTGACAGATCCAAGAGGAAGAACAAAGCCCCGGGTCCGGATGGTGTCACCAGTCGCATTCTGGCGGCCGTACATAAGGCCAATCCTCGCACACTAGTAGAGTTGTTCAACAATTGCCTTAAGTGTGGGACCTTCCCATCTGAATGGAAGACGTCTCGAGTAGTCCTGCTCAGAAAAGGTGACAAGCCAAAAGATTTACCATCATCCTACAGACCATTTTGCCTACTCAATGATGTCGGGAAGCTTCTGGAATCCCACCTCTCCCGTAGGCTAGAAGAGTTCATATCCACCAATGGTGGCCTCTCTCCTAACCAATTGAGCTTCAGAAGGGGGAGGTCAACCGATGACGCCATCCGTCAAATGCACCAAACCATTGTCCAGGAGGTCAACGGTGGTAAATTCTGCCTAGCGTTTGGGATTGACAAGGAATGCTTTCAATTCAATAAAGTGGAAAGACATATTCAATGCGTTGGAAAAATGGGGCACCCCTCCATACTTAGTCAGAATGTTCCACTCCTACTTTTCAGGTAGATGCGGAACCACGGACAAAGGTCCCCGGAGTAAAGGAATGGACTTTGAGATAACGGGAGGAGTCCATCAAGGCTCGGTGGTTGGGCTGTTACTTTGGAATGTCACATTCGACCGAGTACTCAGGGAATCACTGAATAGCGGTTCAAAACTGATGGGTTTTGCAGATGACACCCTCATATTGGTATCAGCAAAAACCGTAAGAGACCTGGAGCACAAGGCCAATAGCTCCTTGTTCGAAGTTGGGCAGCGTATCAACAGCCTTGGCCTAGAGATCGCCATCAACAAAACAGAGGCTGTCATGTTCACGCACAAGTATAAATTCAAGTTACCAGAACTTTTGATGAGTGGTGACAACATTTCGCTATCATCGGAAATGACATACTTAGGCGTGACCGTTGACAAATCGCTACTTTTCAAGTGCCACGTACGTAAAGCCTCAGCCAAGGCAGAAATAATTGGGTCACAACTTGCAAGGCTCATGCCCAATGTCGGAGGTCCAAAAGAGAACAGGTGGCGCCTATTGTCGTCCGTCGTCCACTCCGTGTTTCTATACAGCGCACCGGCCTGGGCTCACATCATGGACCTTGCTACCGCTAATGCGAAGATCATCAACAAGGTCCAAAGGAAGGTTCTACTTCGCAAAACCTGTGCTTATCGCACAGTTTCGGAAGCAGCAACAAACGTGATAGCGGCTACTCCCCCAGCGGAGTTGATGGCCAGAGAACGGGTGGTGGAATTTCTTAGAAGAAGATTTGGTGCAGATGCACCACCCAAGTACGACATAGTTAGCAATTGGCAGGAAAGGTGGGATAACGAGGTATCCGGATGCTGGACTAGGAAGCTAATCCCGAATGTAACGCGGTGGTACACCAGAAACTTCGGTAGGACCAATTTCCAACTTACAGAGTTCCTATCGGGACATGGCTGCTTCGGTAGCTATCTGAACCGAATTGGGAAGCTGGAGTCACCAGAATGCATAGACTGCTCAGCACCAGCTGACGATGCAGAACACGCATTTATAAGCTGTGACAGGTGGTGGAGACAGAGAAGAGAACTTGAAGTGAAGATAGAAGGGGAATTCATACCAGAGACTGCAATCGAGACGATGGTGAAGTCCTTAAACAACTTCTTATCAATAAACGACTTCGTGGACAACGTGCTCAGGACCAGGGAAGACGAAGAAAGGGAACGGCAACGCAGACCGTATAATTTTTAACCTTAGCTAAGAACTAATGTAATGTGGGCCGAAGGCTAGTTTTATTTGATGGCTTAGGGCCATCTCATTGTAAAGGGCACCGTTGTAAAAATGTATATGTATATGTTTCGAGTTACCAATAAACGATGTGGGGGGAGCTGGCGAATCGCCTCACCAGGTATTTCCTACCCCCCCTACGATACCGAGAAAAAAAAATGTTACTACAGAAAATTCATCAGAAACTATGGGCAGATCGCTAAGCCACTGATCTCATTGTTAAAAAAGGAAGTGACGCTCAGGTGGAGTGACCTTTGCACAACAATCTTTTGAACAGTTAAAAGACCTCTTGACACAGGTTCCAATATCACAGTATCCGGACTTCTCTAAAACCTTTAACTTGACTTGCGACGCAGGTGACTACGTGATTGGATGTGTACTGTCGCAGGGACCGATAGGAAAAGATTTGCCAGTAACATTTGCATCTCGCACCTTAAATAAGGCAGAAGTCAACTACAACACAACTGTGAAAGAGCTAACCAGTATAGTATGGGGAATTAAGATGTATAGACCTTATCTATTCGGGCAAAAGTTCAATATAATTACCGATCATCGAGCACTGGTATGGTTGTTTAATATTACCGATCCAGGATCAAGACTCACTCGTTGGCGCCAAAAGTTGGAAGAGTATCAATATACAATATATTTCAAGCCAGGCGTGAACAACTCAAACGCCGATGCTCTGAGCAGAATTCACCGAGTTACAACCAGAATTCAAAGTGCAGAAAGTAGTGCAATACATCCAGATACTCCGGGCCAAAACATCTCAGAAACTCACGATAAAGAAGAACCCCTCTCACAGCATGAGCCATCCACTAGTTCTGATGACTCACATGCTACAAACAAATATCAGAAATTCCTTCAGGCTAAGTCAGAACATATAGCACTAACACCAAACCTTAAGGAAATCACAGGGGACATATTCGAAACACATTCAGAAGATCTCAAAATGAAAAAAGGAATTGCATTGGAATTCCGTAGGCAATTTGGAACTTGCAAAGAACTGCAAAAGACAAATCGAAAAGTAACAGACATCTTAAAGTCACAGGCAGATAACGAAAGTTACTTTACATCATCACCAAGAAATCATTCCATCACAAGCCAACATACGAGACAATTTTCAACAGCCTACAGAACCTCAAGGCGTACTGTATAAAAAATGGTATTTTTAGACTCGCTTGCCCCAGACTAAGCTGTGGTTTAGATGGACGTAAATGGGAAGTCATTCGTGACATGCTAAATTATGATTAATTGAACACTCCATTGCCTGGGAAGATTTGCCTTACTTTTAATTAGTTGTACTTAAAGAAGAACAAAGATTATATAAAAATCTGGTTCTATTTTTAGCAAAAAAGCCCCTTTATGGCCGGCAGGGCGCAGGCACAGCGATTGTCGTCCAGTCATCGTTACTCGTTAATCGTCATCACCACTAATTATTAATAATCGTACGTCTTTTACGACTATTTTTGTGTTTAGTTTATTGACAACTTCTAAGTAGTATTTATGTATTAAAAACTGCACGACATGATACGTCTTAGACATGGTCATTACTAGGGCTAGGATTTATATGCATTTGCAAGTTAGCATATTTTTGCATATTTTAAACATAATGCATATAATTGCATTTGCATATTCATAGATTAGTGAGAATTTGATTTTTTTAATTTAATTTTTTTAATTTTTATAAGTTATTGTTAATTTTAAATTGTGTTTATTTTACGAAATCGATAGTTTTTGGTTTATCCGTTGAATTGTTGTAAATATATAGTATAAATACTACCTATCTAATCTTATCGTGGTCGGACGACTGATAGAATTACTTACACATTGTTATACAGCGAGACAGCACAGAATTATTTCATTAGTACCAGTACGTCGTGCGATGCGAAAATGTGCAGACATTTATACTTAATAATTTGAGCGGATCATCGACCTTCCAATACTTACCAATTTCTATCCCATATCCCTTATAAACCGTACTCCGTAAAACTATACTTTGCTGTATTTTTATTCCACTAGTGCAGTAAGCAGTTAAGTTAAACAGTCCCGATTTTATAAGAAAATTTTAAATACAAATTATTATTAATAATCTTAATTTATTGGTAAGAATGATACTATTATTTATCTTACTGTATCACCCGTGCTTCTAATATTCTTGATTCAAAAATGACGGACCATAATTTGAATAAACATATTTTTTGAAAAAAAAACTATTTGTGTGTATATAATACGTCCTTATTATTAACATAATAATTCGTGTGAATTCAAGACATTTATATATTATGTAAAAAATGTATAAAAATTTGTTTTTGCATACTTTGGTAAATAAAATGCATATTTTATTGCATATAAAACCTATCCCTAGTTATTACATACAATAACATAGTTTGATAACCAAAACAAATACATTTTTTTCCAAGATATTAATAAAAAAATAAAACGATATTTTAAATTTAAGTTTAAAAAAAGGTGGGTAAGTGGATGTCGCTCTGCTATACAGTAGGTTACAAGTGGGTCACTGTAATGGATGGTGTTAAATTTGAATTCAATGATATAATATCATTGTATAAGAAAAACGATTCTGAGCGAAAACGGTCAGTCAGACTATGATGTTACTAAGTATATTTGATGATATTATTGTGCATAAAGTAATTTATATATAACCTATTTACGTTTTTATACATAAACTTATTTACGCGGAGCCTTGTTTTCAATTTTCAATCCTTAGCTATAAAATTTGAACATTTTATAAATTTTTTAGTACAAAATATTTATTAAATTATAAATTTTATAAATTTTGTTGAAATTTGAACTTTAAATGCTTATAAAAAAAATTATGCCTATGTATTTTTGATATTTTTCAACTGCTATTGTAAAAATATATCAGGAGCCTTGTATTAATTTATGCATTATTTCCCAACAAATATAATTTTATTGATATTTACAGAAAAAGAACTAATAAAATTGAAAACTGGCAATGTCCGTAAACAGTTCAAAAAGAGTCAAATTATTTTAAAAATTATATGGTGTATGTGTATAGGAAATGCTAATATAAACATTCAGTGAAATTTTCAAGTATCTACAGTCATTCGTTTTTTAATTACAACAAAATAAGAAAATCGTTACATGAGAAATCGAGTGAATATTAAATGTTGTAAAAATATGAATTTCAAACG
>SSSL01000060.1:0-32881 GCA_008086715.1 Sitobion miscanthi
ATTTAAACAATGAAGAATTGAAGGAGTTTTTATAACGAAGAGTTACAAAAAACAAAAATTTTAATAATTGTTTTATTAGAAATTATTTTTATTAAAAAATTGAATGTAAAAAAAAATAATAAAGAATGGAAGGATTAAACAAAATTGAACCTTTAATTAAAGAAATTAATACATGTTGTAATAAAATGAATGTATTAAAAAAAAATAATAAATATTATGAGGAATTTTGTGCTATGAATATTATGAAAATTCTGAGAATGTTAAATATAATCTAAATGAAATTCCAATTGATGGAAATATATTCATTATTAATCAAGGAGATGTTGATTTTTGGAAATGGAAAGCCTTATGTTTCTAATTAATACATCACCAACTTGGTTAGAACTTGTTGTAAAATAGCTAATGAGCAAATTATTACAACGGGTGATTATAGTCACTTTTATCTAGATGAAATTAAGATTATTCAAGATTTAGGAAATATTAAAATGTGTGAATTTAATATGGGACCTTAATTATGTAAAATGTTTTTAAATAGTTTTGATAAGAAAAATAAGTTAAATGATCATAAACATTATTGTGGTAAAAATAAAGCTTCTAATAGTTCTACCAAAAACCTATAATAAAACTTTAGAATTTGAAAAATATAATAATTCGTTAAGAGTCCCTTTGTGGTTATGCTGACTATGAATGTACACTTAAACCAAATATATACTTGTCAACCCAATGATACAGAGTCTTTTACAAAATGTTATCAGAAAACATATACTAATAATTTTTGTTATTATATTAAATATAGTAATGGTGATTATAAACCTCCTGGAAAATATTCTGGTCCAAACGTATCTCAAGTATTTATGAATGTATGAAAATGAAGAATATACTTATTTCTGAAATATATGATAAAATATCCTATGGAAACATGATGCAGAACAATTAAATAATTATTATAATAAATCTAATAAATGTCATATTGTGAAAAGATATTTATCAGATTTACCTCCAAAGTTAGAGAAAAAAATTTAAAATATATAAAAACATTATTAAATATTATAAAAATACTGATGATGTTAAAAATTTTAATTGTGTGAAGATAAACATAAAATAATTAAAAAACACTATTGATTATTATAAAAATACTGATGTGTTAAAAAATTTAAATTGTATGAAGATAAACTTAAAATAATTAAAGACAATATGAATATTATAAAACTACTGATGATGTTAAAAAATTTAATTGTATGAAGATAAACTTAAATAATAAAAAATGATATTGAATCTTATAAAAATACTGATGATGTTAAAAAATTAAAATGCCTTGAAGATAAACTTAAAAACGAAATAGAAAATAAAAAAAAAATTGAGAAAAGTTCGGGATCATGACTACTTAACTGGGAGAATAAGAGGAGCAGCACATTCTATGTAATCTAATTACCAAAATCCTCGTTTTATTCCAATGTTTGTCATAATTTTTCAGGTTATGATGCCATCTATTTATAAAAGAATTTGGGAACGAAATGCATGAAAGAATTAAATTGATCCCAAAATAATGAGGAAAAAAGATATTTCTTTTCAAAGATGGGATACCACGTGTAGTAACTAGGAATGGTAAAGACATAAAAATATCTACAGAATTAAGATTTATAGATTCATTCAAATTTTTACCTAGTTCTTTAGACAAGTAACAATATAATAAGAAATGATTCGAAATTAAATTTAAAAAAATAATTTAAGAACTTAGTAAATATTTCCTGAAGAACATTTAGATTTAGTACTAGAAAGTTAGCTTATCCCTAGAGGAGTGGAATTGGATGGATTGTGAGAAAAAATTTATGAAAATGTTTCCTCCTATTGAAAATTATAGATTCTCTCATTGATAAAAATATAACTAAAGAGGAATATGAAAACTCACAGAAAATTTGGAAAGTGTTTAATATACAAAAATTCGTGGAATTCACAAGTTTATATAATACGATTGATGTTTTATTGTTAAAGAATAATAGAAAATTTTAGAGATATTTCTTAAAAAATTATAAATTAGATCCTATGTGGTATTATACAACGCCAGGTTTGCATGGGATTGTATGTTAAGAAGGACAAACGTAAAATTAGATTTATTAACAGATATAGATCCAAATATTTGTTGTTGATCTGGAATCAGAGGTGGTTATCTCAATGTAGTCAAAGACATTCAAAAGCAAATAATAAATATATGGGAGATAAATTTAAAAAAAAGGATGAATCAATATTTTTACAATACTTGGATGCAAATAATCTTAACGGTGGGCAATGAGTAAATATTTACCTACTGGAGATTTCAAATGGGTTGACAATCTGAATGATTTTGATAATGAATATTTCTGACAATCATCTAAAGGTTATATTTTAGAAGTCGATTTAACTTACTCTAAAGAACTTCATGATCTACATTCAGATTTCCCTTTAGCACCGGAAAGGTATTTTGATGACAAACAACTCCCAAAATTATTAACAACTTGTATGATCGGAAAAATATATAATACATTATGAAACACTAAAATTATATATTAAATTTGGTTTAAAAATAGAGAAAATTCACAGAGTTTTAGAATTTAGTCAATCTCCTTGGTTAAAATTTATATTGATTTTAATACTAAACTCAGATCAGAAGCTAAGATGAGTTTGAAAAAGAATATTTCAAATTAATGAACAACAGTGTTATGGTCGTACCATGATGAATGTTCGAAATCATGTTGATATAAGATTATGTAATATTGCATTTCACTAGAAAAATTAATTTCAAAACCAAATTTTGACAAAAGAACCATTTTTACAGAGAATTTCGCTGCAGTCCATATGAAAAGATGCCAAATTTCTTTCAAACATTCAATATATATATAGGAATGTGTGTTTTAGATTTGTCTAAATTACGATTTTTATTATAATATAATAAAGAAAAAATATGGAAATAAAGTTAGATTGTTGTATACAGATACAGACTCTCTAATATTAGAAATAAAACTGATGATTTCTACCAGGATATGAAAATTATGTTAGATCATTTTGACACTTCAGATTATTCAAAGAGAATATATATGGTTTACCTTTAGTTAACAAAAGTCTTAGGTAAATTTAAAGATGAGTTAAATGGAAAAATTATGACTGAATTTATAGGTTTAAGATCCAAATTATATTACCATAGAATCATAAATAGTGAAAAAGAAAGTAAAAAAGCCAAAGGTGTTAAAAAAAATGTTGTGGAAAATAAAATATGTTTTAATGATTTCGAAAATTGTTTACTAACAAAAGAACCAAAATATGTTAAACAAATTTTATTTAGAACTAAGAAACATGTTTTTACTGTAAACAAAACAAAAAAGCTTTAAGTGTTTATGATGATAAATATTTATTTAGAAAGTTGTATTGACACATTAGCTTGGGGACATTATAAAACAAATATAGACAGGAATAATTTTGAAAACCATCTCAATACATTAATTAGAAATCAAAACCAAAAGATTAGAAAAATATTTTTGAAGGATTAAGACAAGATTCGGAACCTGATTCATTTATATATAATGTTTTTAAATCGTTCTTATTAGGCGCCCTCGATTCGAGGGCACCCTTATATAAATATTCAAATAAAATTATCATTATAACATAAGTATTTCTTAAAAATATTTTAAGAAATATTGCATTTAGATTAAGTGAAAAATATTTTAATTATTATTGCATTTAGATTAAGTGAAAAATATTTTAATTATTATTGCATTTAGATTTTGTGATCTTTTTGTACATTGTTTTCTTTGTGATCTTTTTTTGATGTAAAATGAAGGTGGACCAGGAATGGTAAATCTATACTACTCATAAGCATACAGCTTTTGCTACGTCCATCTCGCCGGAATATTAACACGACTGACTATAGTTATACGCTATGTCCTAACTGAATCCGTGCGTTGCGTGTATTGCGGGCGATGCGTTCACGCAAATAAAACCAACTGCAACAAAGTACGGACATGTCCTAACTGGCCGTAACATGCGTGCGATGAAGACACACTGTCAATTATTTTTTTGTATTTCAAAATGGATGTTCTTATTTCTGAAGTACAAAAAAGATCAGTACTTGGAATAATGGGATTCAAAATTAAAGATCGGGTAGTGGCAGACAGGCATTGGGATTCTGTATCCAAAGAACTTGGAATGCCAAGTAAGTTAAAATTATATACTGAATATACTAGCTAAAGAAATATATTATATTATTACAATATTACAATATTATCATTTATTAATAATATTTAATATTTTATGGAATAATGTAATCAGTAATATAATACAAAAATAAAATAATGAAAGTCATAATATAATTAGTTCCTATGAGCAATACAATTGGACCATTTGGTAGGTTAAAGTTATATATCGTGGTAATTATACTTTCCTTAAAATTTAGCGAAAAAATCATTTTTATAATGTATAACAATATTTCGGTTATTTATTTATACAATGTATACAATTTATTATTGGAAAAAAAATGCTTAAATTACTTCTTATATTCTCTGCTGCTCTGGATGTTTTATTATTTCTCACATTTACTGCTAAATCGCTGGATAAATTATTCGTTTGGTTTGATATATCAGTCCATATTTGCTGTTCCTTTTTTTTCCAAATTATAATCACATTGTGCAGTATACATATTGCTTTTACAATGTGATCAGTATTATCTACCTTTGTCTCTATAGACTTCTGCAAAATTCTAAATTTTGCTGCTGCTATACCGAAAGCACATTCTATTGTCATACGTGCTCTGGATAGTCTATAATTGAAGTAACTTTTATTTTCATCATTTAGTAACCTTCTTGGGTATGTCGCATCATGTATGTTCGCAAAGGAAATGCTTCATCAGCAATGAAAGTATATGGACTAATTATGTTCGAATTTGGTAGTTTTTTAGGATAAGGTAGCTTCAAAGTTTTATTTTCAAGACGTTTTAAAATATTTGAATTTGATAATAACCTCCATCGCTATCTTTTCCATAAGATCCGACGTCAATCATAATAAATTTATAATTTGCGTTTGCAACAGCCATCAAAACAATAGAGTAAAACTGTTTATAATTAAAAAACATACTACCGGATTTTTTTGGACATTTTATCCGAATATATTTGCCGTCTATACTCCCAACACATTTGGAAAGTTCCATTTTTCATCAAATTCTTGTGCAATTTTTTCGAAATCGCTATCGTAGGTGTGGGCATATGTTTTTCTTTCAATATTTTCCAAATTGCTTTACAAATTTCGATTACAATTGAAGACACTGCTGTTTTTGAAATTCTAAAGGTTAAAGAAATTTGCCTAAAAGCTAAACCAGTAGCAAGGTATCTGTGCGGAAAAAAAAATTTGGAACATATTATATTGCATTTAAAATTTTAAAATTAAATAAATACAATTTTAAAGTTTGACTAGTGGTGGTGTCACAGTATTTATATTTTATTTTTATATTATTATTTTATTATTTATTTACTACTATATATATGTATATTATTATATATATATCCAAAAATTTTTAAAATTTAATACAAGGTTTTTCTAAGTTGTTCTTATCGCAGTTAAAAAAAAAAATAAAAATTGTTAGCTACAATTTGCAAAGAATTTTGTAGTTGAAAAAAGATAAAAAAAAATAAACTAAGGTTTAAAGCTTAAAATTTAAAGATAAAAATTTTAAATCTAATTAGGTGCACTGCGCAAAATGATATTTAATAACAATATTTACATAATATGAATAATAAGAATAATGGAAATAATGCCTAAGCAAAATGGGTACGTGCTACAATTATAATAATAATAAATACAATGAAATAAATAATCAACGAGCATAACAATCACAACTCAAAGTGTGAATACAATAAACATAAACTTTTAATTAAATAATAATGACCTGATCGGTTACGTTCTAACAAGTTAATTTATTAATTTTATATGTAAAACCGTTTGATAGTAAACGTATTTTACTATTGTAAAATTTTTTTTAGTTAACTCAGGCTCAATTTTTTTTAAAACTATTGTAAGCAAAACTTATGGACTACCTTGAATTACATTTTCAACTCTATGAATAAAAAAAATTTATACATTTTGAACTACAAAAAAATTTGCAAATATTCATGATGTTGACGAATTTTGTCAATATTTTAACTTCAAACGTTTTCTGACGTACGATTTTTTAATGGCGATAATTACAACTTATGAAAATTCTTGTATTAAATTTTCAACATTTTTTGGCTAGCCAAATTTTATTATAGACTTTAAAAAAAAACCAAGAAAAATCGAATAATTCAATACTATAGATAACCATAATAGCCAAAAAAACACTCAAAATCTTTCAGAAGTTATATCATGTATATGTGATGATAATATATATATAATATATATTATGATAAGATTCAATGTTGTAGAAAATTGGTAAATTTGGAATATTAATTGTAATTCAAATATTATTGTTTTACACATTTTACACAATATTTCAATTTAATTTCCACAGAAGACGATGTTAAAAAAAAGTGGAGAAGTCTTAGAGATCAATTTTTTAAAGAATTTAAAAAAATCCCTTCCAGTCGTTCTGGAAGTAGCCAAGAATATGCTGCGCTATATCAAGGCATGGAGCTATTTTCGAATGTTATTTTTGAAGGACTGTCACACCAAGAATAAGTGACGGAAATATATCCGATGTAGACGTAGATGAGATTGAAGAAGACATCAATGAGGAACAAGACGAACTCGAGAATGTTGGCCAGTCATTAGAACTAAATATTTCTACAAATGATTATAATATTTCATCACCCCCGTCAACTTCATTTACGACAACTAAAAAAAAAATAAGAGATCAAAAAACAAGAAACGGGCAATACTTTTGAACAACAATTGATTGATCTTGAAACTAGAAAACTAGCCGCATTAACTGAATCACACCGCTCCAGATGACGAAGATATGCATTTTTTAAATCCATTCTTCCGTATTTTAAAAAAATGAGCCCCATCCAAAAATTAAGAGTGAGAAACGAGATCCAAAATATTTTGATACGTGAAAGTGTACCACCACAGCAATACATCGGCTCAACAAATTCACATAACCAAAATTATATTATTCCATCAGCCTCTACCGTACATCCAACACACTTCCATACCACCATCTTTACCAAATTTCCACTATTCAGATGACACACATTCTAGTATTTAAAATTAAAACATATAATTAGTTATTTTTATAATTTCTTATTTTAAAAGTTTAAAAGTTTTTATTTTTTATTTACAATGTTAAAAGTTTTTATTTTTTATTTAATTATTATAATGCTAATATAATACTGATATACAGGAATCTAGTTTAGTTTTATTAAATTACTTTTATATTTTAATATATTATAATATCGATAATATAATATAAAAACTATTAATCATTTGATTTGTTATTTATTAAACTAATGTGCTTACCTCAAAGTAATAATCAGTCTCTCTTCCACAGAAATTGGTATTTTAAAATTGGTTGTTTTATGATAACATTCATTTTCAATTGCCTCTTTTATATAATCAAAAGTACTTGTACTCATTCGTGTGTAAGAACAGAATAAATTATCATCAGCACGTAGCTCTGAATGCAAATGATGAAACTCGCCAAAATCAAACCTATCTTTATAAATTTGATGCGGCGGATTACGTTTGCGTTTTTTTTTCAAAATAAAAAGTTTAACCACCAAACTTTCGGATAGTACAATTTTTCGTTGTTCGGAGGTTAACGACATGTTAACAACTGAAAATAAAATGTACAACTTCCTGCAACTTCACAACTTCTTGTACGTTGCACGTCTGAATTCATCGACGTCAATTTTGCCAACAAAATGTTGCGTTGCGTTGCGGGCGAACGTATAAACGCAACGCGCGGATTCAGTAAGGACAAGGCGATACGCGCGCTTAACGCATAAAATCTGTAATTCATGTGAACACTGACTAAAAACGCGCATTTAACGCTCTTCATGTGAACCTAGCCTTGAGAAATGTCAGCGCACCCGTGATTCGGCCGCAAAACTCATTCTGCGGGAACCAAGTCTACGCAATCAGGTTTTATGCTAGAAGTACCAAATCTTTACAACATTTAAAGGAGAACATTACTTGTGTCGTAGCGTTTCAATTTTTTTGATAACAAAAATGCGATTGGATTTCTTAATTAATTAATACTTATTTTTTCTTAATTTTTTATTTGCTTATTAAAAAATATTGAATTATGCTAGAAATAAAATAAGAACGCTATTGCACAGATAATGTTTTCTTTTAAGCTCTGTAAAATTTTTATAATTCTACTATGAAAACTGTTCTCATACAGTTGGTTCGTGCAAAACCGTTTTCATTATATTTAAAAATTGAAAAACAATTATTTCCTAGTAAAAAGCGCTGTTTGTGGTATGCGGCGTGCAATGTAACTATTGACAAATCCCCACTTCATACCATACGTTTGTGTGCACTGAGTAATTATAACTATCAACCGGTTATCGCTGTTTCCGATCCCGATTCCTATAATTTTCGTCCACACCTAACAAACGTTTGGGGAAACATTGTTTGTCAAACGTTTGTCGAACATTCAGGGACGTGATATCGAAAGAAAAGTATCGATACTTTTACTTGGTATCGAATCGAATGAAAATACTCATATGAGTAAAATATCGAAATAAAAGGACCGATATGAGTAAGTATCGAATCGATTTAAAATACTGATATGGGTAAAATACCTAAGCAAAAAGGACCGAAATGACTTTATGAGACTATATTGTATCGAATAAAACCTTTTTTTTACGCTAAAGCCCTATTTACACGGTGACAGTTAATGTTTCAATGTCAAAGAACTGTCACGGCAGTACTGTCACCGTGTAAATGGGGCTTTAATTTTTAATTGCATTCTTTTTTTCAATTTAAGAAAGAATTCAAAATCTTGGTTTATTTTAGAATATGACATTTTTCTAACATTTATCTAAAAGTAGTTATGATTTATGAAGAGCATTATTGTCAAGGCTATATAACTATATAAAAAAGCAATTTTTTTACAAGACTGGTGTTTAAACACATCTCTGATTATACCCCGTCATAAAAAAAACTCATTTAATATACAAGGAAATCATATTTACTATAAGTAGGTATCGTAGTTATATTATATATTAGGTATCGAAAAAAATACAAAATACAAATACAAAACAACAAAATACAAATTACAAATTATATTATATTATTATTATTAAAAAATTATAATAACTCAAAAGTCAAAACCATTGGTCTTCAGGTAAATCTGCTAACAGTAATATTTTCTCTAAACGAGAACCTGTTAGACGATTTCTTGTTTTAGTCATAACTCCTCCAGCTTTGGAAAACAGTCTTTCGCTCGGAACCGACGTTGCAACCATAGTAAAAGATATCCTTGACTGTTTGTATAACATAGGGAAAACAGTTTTCATATCTTCCCATAGGTCTAGAGGATTGAACTTCAGTGGAGATACGGGGTTTGAAAGATACAAAGATAATTCATCATTTGCAAATGAAGATGATTTTTTCTTTTTTTGGCCGTGAGCTAACATTTTATGGTGAGCCTAAAAATCATAACTTTCTTCATTTTCTAAAGAAGTGGTCACCTCCCCTTCCGATTCACTGGATGATATATCTGGCTAAGATAGTCTTCTAAGTTCTGCCATCGCACTTGAACAAGTGACTGGATCGCTAAAATGAAGATTTTTAAATCTTGGATCCAAAATCGTGGCAATGGCGATCGGTTTAACTTGCTCAATCAGTCCAAATCTAGAACTATTTCTGCATGAAACACATCTTTTATATCAGACAACACATCAAATCTTGACTGGATTTGGGCCAGTTGTTTTAGTAGGCAGCTAATCATGGGAATCACTTTTGAAATGGTTATGTAATTTTCCCCAGAGGATTCTTTTGTGACAAACTCCAATGGTTGTAGTAACTCAAGCAGTTGTCGAAGGATATTCATTTCTATGGTAGTTGGCATACTAGGCGCAGTTATATCGTTTAGTAGAATTGGGCTTAGAAAAGACACCATTTCTAAAAATCTTCGAATCATGAAAAAAACCGAATTCCATCGTGTTGCAACGTCTAAAATTATTTTTTTGAATTTTCCTTCAGGAACTCCAGCTTCAGCCTGTTTTTTTCTCAATTGGTCGCTGTTTGTGACACTATTTTTCACCCATTTTACAATTTCTCTAACTTTTGATATGATAGGTTTTATATTTTGATGACCAACTGTATGCGTTGCTACTAAATTAATGGTATGAGCAAAACATGGGGTATGTCTGCTCTTACCAAATGTTTTACTAACGGCAGCAACTACATTTGCACCATTGTCCGTTACAACTGTAACAATTTTACTGTTATCAATTTGCCAGTCTGAAAGAATTTTTTGAATAATGTCACTTAAATATTGTGCAGTGTGTCTTTCTTTCAGTTTTGCAACCGCCAAACAATGTGATTTGAGAGAAATATCTTTAAGGTAGTGTACTGTCACACCAAGGAAACTTTTTTCATTCATTGTCTCAGTCCACGCATCAAAAGTTATACTGACATGTGGTGCTGCCAACAAACAACTTTTCAATATTCCCTTTGTGACCTCATATTTATTATCCAGAGTGTTTTTCAACGTTTTAACTGAAGGAATCTTATAAGATTGCGCCAATTCTTTAATTAATCTTTTAAACCCTTCTCCTTCTGCAACCGCAAAAGACCGATAATCTTTACAAATGAAGTAAAGTAAACACATAGTAATCTTGTTGAAACCACCCTCTGAAACACAAAAAAGACAATTTTATTATTACTTATTTATAACATTAACATATACTCAGTGATGGATTTACGGTGGGGGGGGGGGGTCCAGGGGGTCTGGCCCAGAAATGTTAATACACTATACACAGGGTTTGACCCAGTAGGTGTATTATAGTTATACATTTCAGGTATAAGTTGATTGATTATCTATATTAAATATTATTATTGTTTAGCATTTGAGACAATTTTTTTAGTTCTTTTCATAAAAATAAAAATAATACCCTTTAAATACTAGTAAATTAGTAAATCTGAATATCAGTACAAATTAAAAATAATACGATATTAAGTAATAATTAACATACCTGCGTATGAGCTGATTCGGTTGAACGCATCAATAATAGGTCGTTTTAAAACCACTGATTTTTCGGTAAACAAATTTGGATCATCTACACATTCCTAAAATAAAATCATTTATTAAAATTAATGCATTATTATCATATAAACATTTATTATTATTAATTATTACCTCTGTCTCCGATTCGGTATCTTGTACAACGGTTTTGGAAAGGACAACATGACTAGTTTTAGTAGTTTGTTTGCTGAAATAATAAATTATATGAATTACAATAATACCTATTAGTTATATTATCATATATATAATATATTACATTTATATATTTAGTACCGTATTCATATTTGATGCTTAAGAATAAATCTGTGGCTTGGTGCAAGAAAGGCCAATGTCACATTTTGAAAAAAATGAGATTATTTGACCAATGTCATTAAAATCTGCTTATGTTACTTGTGTTAAAAGGGCCAATGTCTCTTATGCTGTATGACCAAATTAGATTTGACATTGGCCTTTTTGACAATAATTGATAAAATAATAATCAATTTATTTGGGCCTATGTCGACATTGGCCATTTCGAAATCAATTAATAAAGTTTATAATATAGGAGGTTACTAACATTATGACCAATTGAAATTATTATGAGGTTTTCATAAAAAAGTCAAGTTATTTAATTATTAAAAATTGTTTATTTTAAATTTTAGTTTTTGGCCAATGTCAAACCAAAGTTATTTTTTTATTTTTTCTGGGGGGGGGCAATGTCAAACCAAAACGAACTTATTTATACTTAAAAACAAAATGAGTGTCATACAATGAAATAAAAACAAATGTAATTAAGTAACAGAATTTTTAGAGTTCAAACTTTTAAAAATTGGCCAATTTAATATTTTAAATTCCTGAACATTGTCAAAATATGACATTGGCCCTTCTTGCACCAAGCTACAGATTAAATTGCTTAAGATAATTTTGATAATTTGAAAAACTCATTTGAGTCAGCAAGTTTAAGCAATAATTTATTATTCTTAAGCATCAGCTATATGAATAGTCTTATATGTTGGTATTATAATTTATAATAATATATTTCACTGCTCAGGCAGATTACAAATTACAGTACTATTTTTTGAAAATAACTTACCTATGAGTCGAAACAGGATTAGTTATAGGTGTTGAAGCTAATTTCAACTGTTTAGCAGTAGTTGGCTCTTGACGGAAAACATATTTTATTGCAAGCTCCATTAAGACCCGAACTGAGTTTTTCAATTATAAAGGCCACTTCAGTATTGTATTAATGGCACTTGTTGACGCGAACTACTCGTTCACATACGTAAATGTTGGCTGTCAAGGACGTATTTCCGATGGTGGTGTGTTCAAAAACACTGATTTATGGAAAAGTTTGGTAAATAAATCTTTAAATCTACCTCAGCCTAAATGTTTACCTGGTAGAGATATTTCTATACCATACATTATAGTAGCTGATGATGCATTTGCACTCAGTGAGAATATACTAAAACCATATCCAGGATACCAATGAAAGGAAGTAAAGAAAGAATTTTTAACCATCGATTAAGCAGAGCACGTAGAGTATCCGAATATGCCTTTGGCATTATGAGTTCTATATTTATAGTACTTAGAAAACCCATGTTACTAAGTCCAGATAAAGCAACGTCAGTTACCCTTGCATATGTTTACTTACACAATTTTCTTCGGGCTAGTAAAACCTCTAAAAACTCTTATACTCCACTTGATGTCGAAAATGAATCAGGAGAGAAATTATACCAGGGACATGGAGAACACATTCAGAAAATACATCATGTTTACCTCTTTCACGTATTGGACGCAAGGCAGGAGGAAACCCAAAAAGCTATAAGAGACGAACTTGCGACATATTTTACAAGTGAACATGGAGTATTCCTTGGCAAGATGAATACGCCTAATTATAAAAATAATATTTATATATGTAGTTTTAGTAAATAGCATATTTTTTGTAACTGTTCAATTATCACTTTATTAAATTAATTTTCCTTTTCATATTAAATAAATAAATTAAGTTAAATAAGTCGGCAACTTGCACGTGAATTTATATATGTTAAAAAAAATTATAATTTACATCATTCTATACAAATGTAATAATATATAAAGTAGGAAAATGAATAACAAATGAATATTACTTATTAAAAATATTAAATATGTACAACTATATATAACATACTTTAATAAAATTGTACATAATCTTGCATATTGAAGTTTTGTAATTGTGAAGACTCTCTCTCTGTTGTGTAGAAGTAGAAGGAGTAGAAGGTGGTTGTGCGCGATAGTAATTCTGTTCTAATGGCTGAGGTACCGAGTATCGTGTGTATATCGATCCATTTCGGCTTTAAATAACAGGTTGTCTATCTGATTTTTCAGTAAACACACAAACATTGGGTTTTTAATTTTCCTTAATCTAAATTCAACTGATTCCCCATACACTTTTAACTCATCCCTTTGTTGGTTCTCTTGTATTTTTGAATAACAAGATTTCATAATTGCATATGCTTCTTTCGTTTGATCATCATCTTATATTTCTTTTGTGGCATTTTTAGGCGTTTTGGCTATAAAAAAAGTTTCTTTTTTTTTTATCTAAATTTGCTACACTTTGCTCAACATTTTTGGAATGATTTTCAATTTCAACAGAATTCAGTTCACTGACAGTATCCTCATTACCCGATTCTGTTTCAAGTAAATCGGAATCCAATAAATTACTTTCACTATCTTCACTGGTATTAGATCGCGTAATTCTCGGAGTATTTCTCTTAGATAAAAAGTGGAAATATTTATATGCATACCAAGGTATTTTGATATCATCGCTAGACATACCAGATTTAAAACCAAAGCCTTTTTTCTCTGCGATACTGAGTTAGAAGAGAATCAATTTTTTTTTTTACCTCTTGTTCCTCAGCGTTGAGTTTGTTAACAATATCAATAAATGCATCAGTACGTTTTATCTTATTTTTATAATCGGGAGATTTTGTGTTCCATAAGCAACTGGCATTCTCATATAATTGAATTAAATTAATTATTTTTTCTTTGGACCACTTTTCACTCATTTTTTTCACTCGGAAGTCGGTATATTAACACTAAATAAAAAATAGAAAGAATTAAAAAGATACCACTAACCGTGTGTGGTGTACTGGTGTCACGCGCAAACTGAATACTGGTTTTCTTGATAATTAAATTTAATATTAGTTCAAGAAATACTACATAATATATATTTATATTATATTATTTATATATTTATATTATATTATTTATATTAGAATATTTATTTATAAACGCGCGATATTACTGCATCATCTCGCTATAGTCTGGAATATACACAATAATAATTAAAAATAGTATATTGTTTAAATAGTCTGTCACGTATTGACACATCACCTCGCGTATGTACCCGTTCAGAATTTAAAATTATTAAACTACATTAATAAACATTTAATTAAATAATTAAATTATATAAATTATTATTATTATTTAAATTAATATTTATATTAATTATATAATTACAAACATACGTTTGATGTGATAATGAAAAAGCATTTCATTTATGCGAATGAGCATAGGGTTTATCGTTTGTGTTCCTTGGTGTTGTTTGAACTTTATAATTCTTTTGCAAATAATGGCACCAAAAAAGGTACGAGCAGTTTCAGCTAGACGAGCTCGATCAGGTCCAAAGTCAAGGTCAAAAAGAATGAAAGAAATTAAAAAAGGGATTAGTTTAAATACGTAACAATCCCCTAAATGTTCGGTAAGTAACTCTAATAATACCAATTATAATAATTTTTCTGCATTTTTTTCTAACATCAATAGTAACTGTCAACGCTTTTAGAAAAAAATAAAATATAAAGTAAGTAAGCACACTAATCTTCTCACTATTTAATATTTATAGAAGTATAGAATGATTATTTCTATTAGGATAAGTTCCCGTACACAATATAATATTACATTAGTATTTTGTATACCTACATATTTTTTTAAGAAGTTATTCTTTCTTCATGGTAGCAGTTAGCACATTTTTATGTACGGCTATACAGTAGAGATGTAAAATGTATGTACTATGTATACTAAATGGTAATGTTTTTTTTTATTAATATCTGGATCATAGGAGTGCTCCGACTTAAATTTCCGGTTGAGCCTGGAAAAATTGTGCCCCAATTTTTTTCTTACAACATAAAAATTACACTCGAATTGAAAACTAAAAACTGTAGATAGTTGAAATTTTCATCAAATGTTTATATTGAAATCATTTATAGGTTTTATAATTTTAGAAATATTTTGACTATTTTTAAGCTATTTATAGACAGTTAAAATTTTCAATTTTTCTTAGTTTTCGATTTTGAAATGTCGATAAAAAAAATTTGGCTGGTCAAAAATTCTTGAATATTTAATACAAGGTTTCTAATAAGTTTTACTTATCACTATTAAAAAAAATCAATAATCATTAATCACAATTTTTTTTTATGAACGTAGAAAATTCAAATTTTTACGAAATATTTTAAAATCAGGAAAATTTGAAGTTATTTCGTAGTTGAATATTTATAAAATTTAGGTATTTATAGCAATTTAGTACATGATTTAACATAAGTTTTTCTTCAATTATCTGTAAAAAAACAACCGGGTTCACAACAAAAAATTTTATGAGAGTTTGAAATTTAATTTTTTACACAATTGCATAAAATAACAATTTAGCCATAGACGAGTTTTGAAATTTGTTTTTATTTAAAAATAATAAGCAGTAGAAACTTGAAACTTTCACCAGTTGTTTACAGTAACATTTTATTCACATAGTTTTGTTTTCAAAATGTTTAGTTAATTTTTAAGCTATTTATAGGGCTTTAAAATATTAGATTTTTTTTATAAAAGTTGATAAAAAATTTTTGGCCAAGCTAAAATACTTGAAAATTTAATAGAAGGCTTCTAATAAGTTAATCTAAGAGTGATTTCAAAAATTACACAATTACAAAGACACAATTTTTTTATAAGCAGTTGAAGTTCAAAAATTGACAAAATTCGTCGAAATCACGAATATTTGCAAATTATTTTTTAGTTAAAAATGTATAAAAGTTGTTGTATTCATAGCTAACAATTGAAAATTTTATACAAGGTTGCTCTTAAACTTTACTTACAATATTGTAAAAAATATCGATATTTGTTCAATTAAAAATCTTAATTAATGTCTAAAGTTTTTACAATATCTCAAATTCGCGCATAAAATAAAGATTTGCTATGAATAAATTTTTGAAAACTAATCAAATTGATGACTTTGTGTTATGTTTTTGGAAAAAATTAATTAAACTTGTCGTACACAACCGCCAACCTTTCCTAATTAAAAAATCAATTACTTGTATCAAAATAAAATATTTTACAATTTAAATACACCATATTAATATATCCTAGGCTGACAAATTATGTATGTTCAGAATCGTTTTTTGTATACAATGATACCTATCATTGCATTCAAATTTAACTCATCCATCACAGTGACCTACTTACTCGACACCTAGGTTAGTAGCTACTAAACAGCAGAGCGAGTGTCCGATTTTTGTTAATTGAGTTGTTGTAGGGGTACTTATTACCCACAATTAATATTTAATTTGATCTCACCATCAGAACAAATAAAATGGACATGATCTCCGTGAACATAGTATTATACAGTATAGGTATAATGCATTATAATAAAATTATATTACGTGCATTTTACTATGCCCCTAAAAGATCACCCCTTGCGCACGCCTATGATATGGATAGTTGAGTATTATATAAGTATAGTAACTGGGAGTGTATTTATTGCATGATTTTTGGTAGTCTTTACAAATATTTTTCGTAAGAAAATCTTTAATCAGCAAGTAGTAACTAACTTAAATAAATAATAATTTTTTACAGTGCAAATACTGATACTTCTATTACGACAGAAATATTAAATGAACAACAAATATCTGCAGATGACATACTTAATATAACACCTCCAGCTGCATTTTCTATTCCAATAATATTTAAATTACCGGAGCATAGAAATGATTTAATTAATTTTTCTTGTAGTGAAGTAAATGAAATAGAAGCTTTTAATCTTCAAACTATTCATGATGACGAACGTACTAAAATGTAAGTAATAAGTAATAACTGATAGTCGCAATAATTAGCAAGTTAATTTATAGTCGAAAATTCATACATAGTATTTTTACAAGTCTTTAACTTTTACGAAAATGTTAGAAAAATGTTTTATTTTGTTTTATAAAAATATGTTGTTTTTCTACTTTAAAAATATCACAAATACTCAAGTTGTAGAATCAATGCATTATTAGAATTATAATATAAAAGCAAATGCTGTCTTAACCCGCAGCTAATAATAATTTATAACTAAGCACCTATGTCCTATATGTATAGAAATTACTGGTTCTATAATTATAATTATTTTATACTATTTTGAATTTTTTTTTAATTCGTAGGACTACTGAATGTGGAAGAGAGTACCATTAGTTGGTCAAAGGATAGTAAACATTTTCCACATATTTGAACAAATTAGAATGTTTCGACATGAAAGTGGTTTAACTGTACATTCAGTGATATGGAATATGTTTCAGAAAATTGAATGGCTATTTTTCTACATTTGAATTCAAGTGTAAGATGTGTTGTATTAAAATGCGTATTTCGTCAGAAAATATAAAAGCTGACTATTTGTCTATAAATAAAGCGGTTTTAAATGGCACTGTAGCAATTGGTATTTTTAATTAAAATATTTAACTTTTAGAAAAAGATACAACATATTTTCTTGTTTTCAAATTATATAACTTAGGCATTGGACAAAGACAATTGACAGAATTTTCAGCTGCATTAGAAAGCCTTGTATGGCTAATATGACGTATTCAGAGTACACAAATCGATGTATTCTAGTATCCACGATAGTGCTAGGACAGAAATGTTAAAAGCTGGCGAAGAAGAGAGGAGGTTAGCAATGAAAATGGAAATGCTCTATGTACTGTGGTAGCAGATGGCCAATGGAGTGGTATGATAGTTAAATTTTAAATGCGCGGAAAGTTGATAAATAATTTTTCTATAGGCAACTATTATAGGATATAGGACAAAAAAAGTACTATTCGTCGGGATTAGAAATCGATATTGTGTCGTAAGTCATCGCGTGGCTTTAAAACAAATTGAAAAGCCTAAATATAACTGTTTTAAAAACTGGAATAAATCGGCTACCAGTATTGAAGCTGACGGTGTAGTAGAGAGGATTTCAAAAAAGTATTGAAATGCACAATTTGAAGTATAAAAAATTAATCGGTACCTATATGTTTATTTTTATTGTATTACTATTTATAATTCCTAGTTTATTATTACAAACAAATTTCATTATACTATTATACCTTTTATATTATTTAGGCAATGGAGACAGTAGTGCAGTGATTCCCAACCTTTTTTTACTCAACGCCCCTTTTAGATTTTAAAAATCTCACACCGCCCCCCCCCCAATCAATTTTTAAAATGATAAACGTTTTATTTTTTAATAAGCTATTTAATTTAAGACAAAATATCATTTAACATTTTAACGCTACAATTTAATTAATTTTAAATTTAAATACCTACCAATAATTAAAAATTATATAATTTGATTCGAATTCGCTAATATAAATTATAATACAAAAAAATACTTATTTGACTAATGACTGCCCTGAGGTTGATGTTTTCCTGCTAACGAAATGATATCTGGCTCAATAGATGTCAGCATTAGTCTAAATCTCCTCTTTCACATATTTCTAATTTATTTCTTGATTTGGTCAAAAGTTGTTGAACCGCACTAAAGCCTTTTTCGACCAGGTATGTCGACGGAAAAGCCATAATTAGTAATTCCACTTCTTTCCAAAGTTGAGGGTACATAGTTTTTTGTTTGAGCCAAAACAACTCGTATCCATTATGTTTTAAAATCGATTTTAGCTTCTTCATTGTGCTTCACTTCGAGTAGTTCTTCTTGAATTAATGGTTGGACATTTTGTATATCTGCTAAAAATGGATTCAATACCCATTCTGGTATAATCAGGTCGTTGATATCCTTAAATCTAGTACTCATATTATCTTTAAGGGATTCAAGTGTGCACAGTATATTCTAAGTCAGAATCTAAAATTTGTTGTGATCTTGATAAGTTAGAAAAATTATTAAATTCACGACGACTAATATTTTCTTTAAAAAGACTTAATTTTGAAATAAATGCACTAATAATGGACTTAGATTTTATAAAATTAATTTTATCACCTTGCAAATTTTTATTGACTTCATTAAGTTTTTCAAAAAATCTGCTAGGTATGCGATATTCATCTCTCTTTTATGTAATTCATCGTAAAGTTGTTTATCAAGTGGCTGCAGCAGAAATTCTAGTATAGTTTGAAATAAATTATAAAAGCGTGTCAAACAATTTCCTTTTGATAGCCACCTAACTTCGGTGTGTAGAACAAGGCGTTCAAAGTCTTCATCATTTTCGTGGCATAATTGTCGAAAACAACGGTCATTCAATGATTTAGCTTTGATTTTATTAACAGCATTTATGACAAAACGCATGGTATCAAACAATTCATTACTTAAAATTTTAGCTACTAAATGTTGACGATGAATGACACAATGAACTGTTAAAATCCTAGGGACTGCATTTTTTAAATGAGCAATAAAACCACGTTGACGTCCAATCATTGCAGACGCTCCATCAGTGGCACAAGCTATACAATTTGTAATAGGAATACCCTTTTCTATGAAAAAATTATTTACTACATTAAATATGGTTAATCCTTTAGTATCCGTGATTAATGATTTTGCAAATAGTAGTTCTTCCGTTATTTTTTGGTCGATGTTTACATATCGCACGTACGCAAGTAACAGGGGGCTTCATTATCTCGTAAAGTGGATTCATCAAGTTGTAGTGAAAATGTTGTAATTTTTAAAATATCACACAATTTTATTTCAACATCATACGCCATTTCATCGATTCGCCTGGACACAGTATTATTACTGATAGCAATAGATGAAGTTATGTCAGTTACATTTAAATTTGTCATTGATTTTAATATTGCTTCTACAGCAGGTAAAATAAGTGTTTCGCCGATAGTGTGTGGTTTTCCACACTTCGCAACTAAAAGAGACACTTTGTAGGATGCAAGGAGACCTTTATCATTAGTAGTATAGATGTACCATTCCTGGCGCAGTCCATATTATATCAATAAAAGATCACAAAGAAAACAATGTTAAAAGATCAGAAAATCTAAATACAATAATAATTAAAATATTTTTCGCAAAACTTATATATTAATAATTAAAAAATATTTTTCGCAAAACTTATTATATTAATAATTAAAAAAATTTTTCGCAAAACATATGAAATGCAATAATAATTAAAATATTTTTTAATATAATTGTTATATTAAAAATAAAAATCGAAATGCAAAAATGTATTAAAAAGAAATTGAATACCTGAGTTAAAGGAAATGAAATGTATAATAAAATAATGGAAACAACTATCAAAGATTTTAATAAATTACAAGAAAATGAAATGCAAAACGAAATAGAAAACTCAATATTAAATAATGAAATCTTTGTTAAGTTTTGTAAATATGAATACTATAATACTAATAATAATAAAAATATTAAAATTATGAAATATAATCTATATAAAATTCCAATTAGAGGAAATATTTTAATTGTCGATCATGGACACAATATTTCTAGAAATGGAAAGCCTTATGCTTCTAAAATACTAGAATCACCAACATGGCTTGAAATTTGTAAAATTGCTAATGATTTAATAAATACAACCGGTACTTATTTTTTCAAATATCTTCATGATATTTGTGTTGTTCAAGATTTAGGAAATATTAAAATATGTAGCCTTGGTATGGGAGGTACAGACACTGAAAGCAAAATGTTTAGAATATAACTATATTATTAATTTAATTTTTAATAGAATTGTTTTATTAAAAAATGTTTGATATTTAACGCTCACCCAAATGGGGCACACGTTATTAAAACCAAAAATCTTTGAAAACGATTTTACACTATGATACTATGAGGGGGACTTATAAAGAATTAAAATCAAAAATGTTTAATGTAAAAATGAACATTCTAACATAAATAGCAACAAAGTTATACTTAAATGAAAAATATGAAGCAGGGGGTAAACTTTTAATATGTAGTGTAGATAAGCATATAAAACATATCTGTGTTGTTCCGACTTGAAAATATCAAATAATAAATGAAAATAGGACTTGTAATATTTAACTCTGTCGAATTATACGAACTCGTTATTAATAAAAAAATACAAAAAATTTGCAAAATATCTGTGTTGTACAGAATCCAGAAATGGTGGCCACCTCTCACTTTTTTTATTTTTTTATTTTATTTTTTTTAACTAGTTGTCTGTACAACAGAGATATTTTTATTTTTATTTTTTTTTTGCCAAAGCATTGTGGTGCGGGGTTAGACATGTATTTATTTATAGAATTTGAAGTCAGAGGTGGACATTATATACGTCAGCCTTTGAACAAGACTGAGGTAGATACAAATCAAGGTGATAACGTAGGCCGCACCACGTGACTATTACATTCGCATGTAAATCACCAATCGCCCGAAGCGCTACGATTACCGGCTTTATAATGCCCCCCACCCAAATTCAAATCCTACTACGAGTACAAACACAGTAGAAACAATTCATATGAAAGAGCGCAGCGCTACACTCCCCCAGTCAGAATCGAACCTAGTATGTTCAGTCTCAAAGCACACGCCTTAACCAACCGCGCCACGACACTCGGACATGTATAATGGTATAGCAAACACTATTTAAATAGTGTTAAGCTAGTATAATTGTATCACGGTGTATACTCTAATATATAATACTTACGAAGTATTATATTCACACTGTATAGTAGTCAGCAGATAACATTCTACAACAGGATGTTAAAAAATAATCAGTCTAACGTTGATATATATATTATTATTATTATTATAATTATTAATATTATACAACACTGTATAGGTACTATAATATTATATAAATATATAAATATATAATACTTCGTAAGTATTATATGTTTAAAAAATAATTATTATTTATGTTTTTAAATTTAATTCTTAACATCATCATCATCACTATCATTGTCGCTGTCAGTGTTATTGTATTCATTAATCATATTAATGATATGTAATATTTTATGTTGTTGTTGTTCAATCAACTTTAAAAGTAATTCCAATTTTTTATTTACCATTTCTATTATTTATTATAATAGAAATATATTTTTTTTAACATCGAATTATTAAAACATACATATGAGTACATCAACAACTCGTTAACGTAAAAAAAAAAAACGACTTGTTAACGTAAAAAAATAACTCGTTAACGTAAAAAAACAACTCGTTAACGTAAAAAAACAACTCGTTAACGTAAAAAAAACGAATTGTTAACTCGTTAACTCGTTATTTTTTAATAGAAATATTTCTATTAAAAAAATTATGATATTTAAATAAATTTTTTATAATTTTCAATAAATTCTAAACATAAATGACCACATATAGGTGGATCATTATAGTATTGAAATTGGGAAACAGTACAAAAAAGATTATCTTTACCTAAATATTTTAAAAGTTCTTTTGGTGGCTCACCAACTATATGACCAAATGGGTCAAAATATATTTTAAATGTATTGTTTATTTTTTCCATGCAACCCAATGAGAACCATTTTGAGTAGAATCATTTAAATTAAATACTCCACATTCATTTTCCCATGGTGTTGTAGGTAATTCATTTAACATAAAACACCCTCTATAATTTTTTATTTTATTTCCAAAATAATTTATATCTATATTACTCAATGGTTTAATTTTTATATTATTTTCTTTAATCCAAAACCGTGTATAAATACCTTCAAATTTTTTAATATTATTTCTAAATGTTTTTATTTCAAATTTATTCATTTTTTTAATTTTTTTTTCAATATTTTTTTTTTTTTTTTCAAGCCAGAACCTTGTGATCTAATTTTTTCAATCTCTTTATTATGTCGAATTGTTTCTTGTTCCAAATTTTTTTTATGTTTAGCATCAGTTATTGCTGTATAAACTGCACTTGCACCTGCAGCCGCAGCACTTAAACCTTCAATCACAGCAATAGCTATTGGTAAAAATCCACCTTTTTTAATTTGAACATGTTTAAGTTCTAATCTTGATCTGGTATTATTTTTTTTAGCGTTTTTTAATTTTCTTATTTGTTCTGGCTCAAGAATATATTTATGTTCTCCACTATCAATTTGATTATTTTCAATTAGAATTGATACATCTTTCTTATTTTTATGAGCTTCCAATATTTTATTAAATTGTTTTTTATTTAAATTTAGATTCATTTTATAATACAAAAAATTAAATTAAATTAAATTAAATTAAATTCATTCCAAATCGTTCTTTAACATGCATTGCTTTTGCTGTAAAAAAGGCTGCAGTTTTTTCACCTATAGAACTATGAGGATCATAAACTCTTTCCATTGCTTTTTGTTCTAAAATTTTATCAGCAATATGTCTTGTTTTAGTATCTTTATTATCTTTATAAAAATAATCATGTTCTCTCGCAGCTTCATCTAATTTGTTTATAGGTTTTTTATTTTTTTCTAACTTTGTTCCCGGTCCTAAATAATTATAACCAGGCCAATGTATTTGAGGTAAACTTGAACAATTCAAAAGAAAATTAACAATTCCTGAACCTGTAATAATTTTCTTTGGTAAACATGAAACATATGATGATAAATAATTTGCACCAATAATAGGTATATCAATTAATTTTTCCATTTCTCTAATACAAATATTAAGAATATCAAGTTTTTCATTATGGTAAATATTATTCCCATTACTTTCTTCAATTGATATATATTGTATATCTTTAATTATTTTTTCTTTTGGTATATTTTTCACTTCATTTGGTAAACAAGTTACATATTTTAGTAAATATTCAATACCTTCAGGAGTATCAATATGGTTTTCCATAATTATTTTAAACAAATGAAGAACCAATTTTTTTTCGTTTTTAAAATTATTATTTCCAGCTCTTTCCTCTGCAGAAATAAACTGTAAATTATCTATAACTTGGTTTACATTACTAATATAACGATATTCAATAGGATTTTTCGTGTATTTCTTTAAACCCTCCCCTATTTGATCATCTTCAGCTAATATTTATTATTTTCAGCTAATATTTCATTATTTTCTATCTTTTCATTAATTTCATTATCTTCATTATTTTGTTTCTTTTTATTAATTTTTTATTATTTTTTTTATTATCCGTAGTTTCTTCAGTAATTCCATTCATTTCTCTCCAAATATGACAAATCATATTATTATATTTTTCACCACGACTTGATTTAGCTCTTTTCGTTGAAGGATCATTGTTTTGATATATATATAACAATGATCCAGCTCAAACAATTATACCTCGATTTAGAGGAACATACAGGGGTACAACAACAAAAAATGTAAGAACAAAACAAGAGAGAATACAAAAATCTGCAGATAAAACTTGTGATATTTGTAATTTAACAGTTAAATACAACAGTTGGTCTAAACATTTGCAGTCTAATCGTCATCAAAATAATGGTATAAGACCAATACAAGAGAGAATACCCAAACCACATAGAGTTTTCAATTTTAATGAAGAAATGTTTGAAAAGAACAACACGATTAGACCTGTTTTAAAAAATGAAGAAACAGCATTTCAAAGTAGATTAAAAACTTATATTATTAAAAATAATATGGGTATTAAAGATATACAAACATTTTTAAATCGTTTAGATAATCCAGAATAGGACGACTTAAACAAGAATTAAAAAAAACAAATTTAAAAGTTAATATTATGTTTCTTGCTATATATAAGAGAGGTAATAATAAAGAAAATATGGAATATGAGGAAAAAAATTTTAAAACAACAAATAAAATTTTAACTACAAATTCTGACTTAAATGTTTATTATACAAATGAAAAAATTAAAATTGTAAAAGAAGAAGATGATTTTATAATGAAAGAATCTGATTGGAGACTTCATCAAATTTTAAGTTTGGGAATAAATATAAATAAATATGTTCCTTTTAAGGGTTCTTCATATATTGAATTACCTAAAAACATTGGAGATAAACATGCTATTATAAATGTTCAAAATGAAGATGATAAATGTTTTCTTTGGGCAATACTCTCTGCTTTACATCCTGTTAAAAAAGATGGACAAAGAGTTACAAAATATAAAAAATGGGAAAATGAATATGATGATGTAATTAAAAAATCTAAAATAGAATTTCCAGTAAGTACCAAAGATGTTCCAAAATTTGTTAAATTAATTAACAATTTATCTGTTAATATTTACTACCTAGAAGAAAAAAGTCAAAATAACCATATAATTGTACCATTAGAAGTAACTACAAATGAAAAAACAAATCATATAGATTTGTTGTATTTAAGAGAGGATAATGAGAATAAAGGTCATTATTGTTGGATTAAGGATTTAGGGAAACTTTGTGGAAGTCAAACGACAAAAGATGGTCATAAAAGATTTTTTTGTAAAATGTGTTTAAATAGTTTTGATACAGAAAATAAGTTAAATAAACATAAACATTATTGTTCTAATAATAAAGCTGCTAAAATAGTTCTACCAGAACCCTATAATAAAACTTTAGAATTTGAAAAATATAATAATTCGTTAAGAGTCCCTTTTGTGGTTTATGCTGACTATGAATGTACACTTAAACCAATATATACTTGTCAACCCAATGATACAGAGTCTTTTACAAAATGTTATCAGAAACATATACCTAATAATTTTTGTTATTATATTAAATATAGTAATGGTGATTATAAACCTCCTGTAAAATATTCTGGTCCAAACGTATCTCAAGTATTTTATGAATGTATGAAAAATGAAGAAATACTTATTTCTGAAATGTATGATAAAATAGTTCCTATGGAAACATTTAATGCAGAACAATTAAATAATTATTATAATAAATCTAATAAATGTCATATTTGTGAAAGATATTTATCAGATTTACCTCCAATGTTAGAGAAAAAATTTAAAATATATAAAAACATTATTAAATATTATAAAAATACTGATGATGTTAAAAATTTTAAATTGTGTGAAGATAAACATAAAATAATTAAAAACACTATTGATTATTATAAAAATACTGATGATGTTAAAAAATTTAAATTGTATGAAGATAAACTTAAAATAATTAAAGACGCTATTGAATATTATAAATTATTAAATATTATAAAATATTGTAAATTTAAATTGTATAAAGATAAACTTAAAATAATTAAAGACAATATTGAATATTATAAAAATACTGATGATGTTAAAAAATTTAAATTGTATGAAGATAAACTTAAAATAATTAAAAATGATATTGAATCTTATAAAAATACTGATGATGTTAAAAAATTAAAATTGCATGAAGATAAACTTAAAAACGAAATAGAAAATAAAAATAAAAATATGAGAAAAGTTCGGGATCATGACCACTTAACTGGAGAATATAGAGGAGCAGCACATTCTATATGTAATCTTAATTACCAAAATCCTCGTTTTATTCCAATTGTTTTTCATAATCTTTCAGGTTATGATGCCCATCTATTTATAAAAGAATTTGGGAACGATAATGAAAGAATAAAATTGATCCCAAATAATGAGGAAAAATATATTTCTTTTTCAAAAGTGATACCACGTGTAGTAACTAGGAATGGTAAAGACATAAAAATATCTACAGAATTAAGATTTATAGATTCATTCAAATTTTACCTAGTTCTTTAGACAAGTTAACAAATAATTTAAGAAATGATTCGAAATTAAATTTAAAAAATAAATTTAAAGAACTTAGTAAATATTTTCCTGAAGAACATTTAGATTTAGTTACTAGAAAGTTAGCTTATCCCTATGAGTATATGGATTGTGAAGAAAAATTTAATGAAAATGTTACCTCCTATTGAAAAATTTTATAGTTCTCTCATTGATAAAAATATAACTAAAGAGGAATATGAAAACTCACAGAAAATTTGGAAAGTGTTAATATACAAAATATTCGTGAATTCACAAGTTTATATAATACGATTGATGTTTTATTGTTAACAGATATAATAGAAAATTTTAGAGATATTCTTTAAAAAATTATAAATTAGATCCTATGTGGTATTATACAACGCCAGGATTTGCATGGGATTGTATGTTAAGAATGACAAACGTAAAATTAGATTTATTAACAGATATAGATCAAATATTGTTGTTTGAATCTGGAATCAGAGGTGGTTTATCTCAATGTAGTCAAAGATATTCAAAAGCAAATAATAAATATATGGGAGATAAATTTAAAAAAAGGATGAATCAATATTTTTACAATACTTGGATGCAAATAATCTTTACGGTTGGGCAATGAGTAAATATTTACCTACTGGAGATTTCAAATGGGTTGATAATCTGAATGATTTTAATGTAATGAATATTTCTGATAAATCATGTAAAGGTTATATTTTAGAAGTCGATTTAACTTATCCTGAAGAACTTCATGATCTACATTCAGATTTCCCTTTAGCACCGGAAAGACATTTTGATGACAAACAACTCCCAAAATTATTAACAACTTTGTATGATAAGAAAAAAATGTAATACATTATGAAACACTAAAATTATACATTAAATTAGGTTAAAAATAGAGAAAATTCACAGAGTTTTAGAATTTAGTCAATCTCCTTGGTTAAAAGTTTATATTGATTTTAATACTAATCTTAGATCAGAAGCTAAGAATGAGTTTGAAAAAGAATATTTCAAATTAATGAACAACAGGTTTATGGACGTACTATGATGAATGTTCGAAATCATGTTGATATAAGATTATGTTCTAATGCAGTCCAACTAGAAAAATTAATTGCAAAACCAAATTTTGATCGAAGAACAATTTTACTGAAAATTTAGCTGCAGTACATATGAAAAGATGTGAAATAACTTTCAAACAACCAATATATGTAGGAATGTGTATTTTAGATTTATCTAAAATGTTAATGTATGATTTTTATTATAATATAATTAAACAAAAATATGGAAATAGAGTTAGATTGTTATATACAGATACAGATTCACTTATATTAGAAATAAAAACTAATGATTTTTATCAAGATATGAAAATTATGTTAGATCATTTTGACACTTCAGATTATCCAAAAGATAATATTTATGGTTTACCTTTAGTTAACAAAAAAGTTTTAGGCAAGTTTAAAAATGAATTGAATGGGAAAATTATGACTGAATTTATAGGTTTAAGATCCAAATTATATTCACATCGAATCTTAGATTCTGAAAAAGAAATTAAAAAGCTAAAGGTGTTAAAAAAAAATGTTGTAGAAAATAAAATATGTTTTAATGATTTTGAAAATTTTTTACTTACAAAAAAATCAAAATATGTTAAACAAAATTTATTTAGAACTAAGAAACATGATATTTTTACTGTAGAACAAAACAAAAAAGCTTTAAGTGTTTATGATGATAAAAGATTTATTTTGGAAAATGGTATTGATACATTAGCTTGGGGACCTTCTAAAACAAAAATAAACAGAAATGATTTCGTATAGACCATCTCAATACACAATTAGAAATCAAAATCAAAAAGATTAGAAAAATAGATAATAATAACATGGCCGGAATTTCGGCCATGTTAAATATCAATTCTTGTTAATACTTTTTGCATTTCGATTTTTATTTTTTAATAAACAATTATATTAAAAAATATTTTAATTATTATTGCATTTCATATGTTTTGCGCGAAAAATATTTTTTTAATTATTAATATAATAAGTTTTGCGAAAAATATTTTAATTATATTGTATTTAGATTTTCTGATCTTTTTACACATGTTTTCTTTGTGATCTTTTATTGATATAATATGGACTGCGCCAGGAATGGTACATCTATACTACTATCATTATTTAGATGTGTTTTATTAAAAAGTCCACTTACGGTTTTTCGTTTTTCAAATTTATTCTTTAGGTCACTAAAGTATAAAATATTTTTGTTACTTTTATCTGAATGTTTTTTCATAAGATGCTCTTTCATTCTTGAAGGTTTCATAGCTTCATTACTGAATGTTTTTTCACAAATGAGACACAAGGGTAATTTTTCATTTGTCGGAGATACAATAAAACCAAATTTCAAATATTCAATAGAATATTTTCTACATTTTTTGTTCTCGGACATTTTATAATATTTTTCGAATATAACTTTTACGTACACGCACAATAATAACGTCAAGTACCTACCAAGTACCAAATACGACTACACAGTACACATAACATTGTCGGAATCGGCTAATCATTAGCTGCTAATCGGAATCTATACGATAACTCCGATAAGAGAATAATAATGTCAAGTACCTACCTGTCAAGATAATTATTTATCTGTGGATTACATAAGGTATTTTATTCTACGCAGTTATATATTTCATTACAATCAGTTATAAACAAAAAAAATTAAATGATACATGAGCGCCCCCTTTAGCGCCCCCCTCATAAAAACGCCCCCTTCAAAATAAAAAATGCCCACAAGGGGGCGGTAGCGCCCACGTTGGGAATCACTGTTGTAGATCAAATATGGTTTGAATAATGCACTGTTTATATAATTATATTAACATAATTAATTTTATTTCTTTCAAATGTCAGTTTTTTTGTTTTATTCAGTAAGAGAATTACTTGTTACTTGTATAACTCATATAGGTACCTACTACCTATGAAGTTTATTTAAAAAAAAAACTTTTTATATTTTATATTTGTTTTTAAAATGTTTAAATTCAGTTTAATAAAATACATTCATTTAAAAAAATTTTAAATTATGTATTTTTTTTTTACCTTTAGACTGTACAGTACCTTCAGATCTGAATATTTTCAAAATAAAACATGAAATTATCTCATATTTATCTAGATAAAAATGTACTAATTTTTATCTTTATCTAGATAAAACTTAGTATAATTATCTTTAACTGTATCTAGATAAAAATTATTACAGTCATCTTTATCTTTATCTAGATGATAAATTATTAGTTATCTGTTCCCAACACTGTTTGTTGATAGTATTTATGCATGTATGTGAATACATAAACTAGTCTATTATTATTAGTATTATTCACTAATTAATATACACTTTTTTATTTTTTTTTTATTACTATCAGTTAGTGTACAAAAACTATAAAATGGAATCAAAATCATTTATTATGGATAAAATTAACAGCGTTATTCGAAAGGCCGAGAAAAATGATCAAGCAATGGATGGGGAAGCAGTAGAATTTAAAAAAAAAAATAAAAAATATTGATATAAAAAAAAAAAAGCAGTTTTAAAACAAAAAAAAAATTAAGAATGAAAAAAAGAAGAATTTAAATCACTATTTACATTTGCTATATACTGATAAGAAACGTGAAAAAAATACCCAAAAAGAATTATCTAAATTATATACTCATACAATTATATGAGCAATGGTTAATAGTCATTCATAATTTTCTGTTTCATACATTCATTTTTACCTCAAAACCACTTTTTTTTATTTATGTCTTGTAAATATATTCTAAATGTATTAATTTATTTGAATGATATTTTAAATAAAATGATCTACCTACTTTATTATATAATTTTTTTTTTTCTATTTCAGTTTTATCATGAAAAGACGAACGGTAAGAAAATGCCAGCGGACAATTTCTACTGATAAAGAGTTATTTGAAATTGAACAATTTAAAAAATTTTCGAAAACTTTTATCATTAGAAATACATAAGATTTTATAGATTATACGCCTTTTTTTAACTATATTTCAGAAAAATTAATTTTGAAGTTAAAAGAAGCGTGTAAAATTCAATTTAGTCGTTGATAGTGTTTACGAAAGAATTATCACGCAAGAAGTACAGGATATTGCATTCAATACTATTAATGTTCTTGCGTGTTATACATCTAATTTCAAAAAATTGCTAAACGACATGTACAATAAATTTTTGCGGGAAGATACAGACTTTACACAGAAAGGTTCTGGATGGTCGCTTAAAGATGTACGTGAAGTTGGCCCCCCCACTTCAAGCCACAGACCCTAGACTTTTGCATGATTTGCAATTAATTTGCTATAACCAGCTATGCAATTTTCAGAATTTGCATACCTTGGGTTTTCCGGAAAAAAACAATTTTGTGTTGGGGGGGCCAACTTCACGGTAGCCCCCCCACTTTCAGTTAGGGACTCCGGGATTTTACGGAAAATTGCAATTTATTTGCTATAATTTGCTATATCATTTTCACAATTTGCACACACCTTTGGTTTTTCCGGAAAAAAAAACTATTTTGTGTTGGGGGGGCCAATTTCACGCATCCCCCCCACTTTCAGTTAGGGACTCCGGGATTTTACGCGGAAAATTTGCAATTATATGCTATATTTGCTATATCATTTTCACAATTTGCACACCTTTGGTTTTTCCGGAAAAAAAAAAAAATTTGTGTTGGGGGGGCCAATTTCACGCATCCCCCAACTTTCAGTTAGGGACCCGGGATTGGATTTTACGGAAAATTTGCAATTAATTGCTATAATTTGCTATGGTATTTTCAGAATTTGCACACCTTTGGTTTTTCGCGAGAAAAAACTTTTTGTGTTGGGGGGGCCAATTTCACGCATCCCCCCCACTTTTCCGGAAAAAAATTGTTTATTTGGGTGTGAGAGGCAATTTTTGCAAGTTAATGTTGTGAAGTGTGATATTTATTTCTTATGTAATAGGTAGATATTTAAAATAATAATGTTCCGTTGTCTAAAAGTCTTGTATTCAAAAATGCATAGATTATAGTAACATTCATTTTGCTGATTTGCATATTTTATCTCATAAATGTATAACGTGATCCGGGAAGACCATTAAAATTTAGGATATTCAACTATTCAGGAAGGAAGGGGCGTAGCCAGTAGGTAGCCTGGTAGGCCCGGGCCCTACCCAGATTTTCTCTAGAAAAATACCAATAATATTTAAAAATAATATATTCGGACACTTATACACGTTTTGACAATAGTATTAAATGGATAAGTTATATAAACACCATATACTAATTTGTCTGTATCAAGACGGCGACCATCATTCAACATGTCATTAGGACATCGCGCTAATCGATAGACCATACGTAAAAATAATATTGTAAAAGAGGTAATCAATAAAATCGTTGCTTACAAACTTCTCGAGATAAAGTTTTGTTGGAAATTGTTTCACGATTAAAACTAAACATTGTAAGCATTTACCTAGTATCTACCAGTAGTATATATATACCGATCCTGGCGCAGTCCATATTATATCAAATAAAAAGATCACAAAGTAAACAAGTACAAAAAGATCAAAATCTAAATGACAATAATTTAATTAAATATTTTTCACAAAACTTTGATATTAATAATAAAAAAATATTTTCGACAAAAATATGAAATGCAATAATAATTAAAATATTTCTTTAATAGAATTTGTTCTATAAAAAATGAAAATCGAAATGTAAAAATATTATTAAAAACTTATATATGTAAACCGCGTCCGGAATTTCCGGACGCGTTCTTTTATCTATTTTTCTAATCTTTTTGATTTTTGATTTCTAAATAGTGTATTGAGATGGTTTACCAAAATCATTTCTATCATATTATTTATAATGTACAAAGATAAGTATCAAACAATTTTC
>SSSL01000428.1:0-32029 GCA_008086715.1 Sitobion miscanthi
AATAATTAAATTAAATAAACGAAAATAATAATTCAAATAATACCTATATCATATTGTTATAATTCAAATTCAAAATTATAAACTATTTTCGTTTATTGTCATATCAAATTTCAATGAAAAAAAATCGTTCCTTAACACGGAACTCTTTGATATAAAAAGTTGCATTATATTATATCCGTGGATTCATCATATTGACGTAGTCACCGATGTATAGTATAATATCATTTATTTATTTGTCTATGGCAAATCTCAAAGTCGTTGCAGAAGACGCAGTCGATTAAAAATTCTAAAATTTCAATAAGCAAAGAAAACATGAACAAAAAACTTAGTGCGTTCGTATAATTTTATTTTTCATAAATCACAGTATTCAAAGTTTTGTATTCTGGAGCGTTCCTATCGGCCGTCGCAGTTCACACACGTAACGGATTCGGCGAACGCCGAACCGAAAGAGTCGATAATTAAAGTAAGTTTGTTTTTATATCTTTTGGGCTAAATTTTCTTTTAAGACTTAAAATAATAAATATTAATGTCACGAAAAATGTGCTATCCAAGTGTTGTAGGCACATATTTTAGTTCTAAACTAGAAATGTATAAAATACGCGAGATATAAACGTCGTCGTCGTTTTTCCAGTCCTGTTCGTAGAATAATTATGATTAATAGGCGCTACCTATATAGGGTACTTAATATTTAGCATTTATTTTGCATAGTTAAATTTGACATACGAACTATAACTAAATAGATGACCAGAATAGGTACATTGCTGATCACAAATTACTTTCTGTAAAAGTACATACGGTTAATCAATAGACCGTATGGATACTGAGTATAATATAAAGTTCTATGGATTCATCGAAATAAATAATATATTTTATAATATCTATGGCAATCGTCAATTGTCGACATTCGTCGGCGACGATAAACAATTCTAATAATTTCAGTGAACAAATAAGTAATAAGTCATCTGCAATATAGACGGACGTATGCCCGTATACATTATAATATTTAAGTTATAGTATTTAACACAAACTCGCACATTTCGTTATGATCAGGTATTCAGGTTATTTTCATAAAATAATTTCGATACTTTCAAGTTTCAGTTCGGAGCGAGATGAAGACGGATAAAGATAGTTTCTTCGGCGACGGCGGCACTCTAGCTACGTTTCACCGGAAGAGTAGATGTTTACGCGTAAGTTTGTTTTCATATTATTAATTTTTAGGCTAAATTAAATATTTATTGTCACGGACAATCTGTTACCTGGGTTACGTAGAAGCATTTATAAGTTTAATCCCAAAAGTGCAATGTACAAAATACGCGAGACCGTCTTCGTTTCACCACGCCAAGTTTAATACGCAACTTTTTGCATGTTATACTATACGCCGGGAATTTATAGTTAATAGAAATGCGGATGTTATACTTCATAGATAATTTTATTGAAATCGTGTAAATAATTTTAAAAACTAACCCATCACTAGTATCAATTTTATTATATTACGTGTAAAATCACTGGCACAAGGTGCAGACTGCATTTTAAACATCAAAAACATAAAATAAAATATATATTTAAAACATCCAAAAAGTAGTACTGATAAGTTAAAAAAGCGGTGTTTTTAAAATTGACATGCGACCAACAACTGGGGGCTTGTTCTGGAAAATTTAAATGATCTAATAAGGTTCATTAAATTAATTTTAAAGCGATTTTTGTGTTAATCAATTTTTTAATTTATTTCATTCAACACACTCGTCTCAGTTTTCTAGTACCTCTAGATTTCTCACGAAATTCATATCGATCATCTCACAGCTTTCATATTCAAAATCAAAAAAAAAAAAAAATGTATTTTTACCCCTGAAATAGAAAACCAGAATATATAACAGAGCATAAAGATACTAGTATTCTATACTAGATAAGTTTCAATTAGCGAGATGTTGACGGATGAAGATAGCTGTTTCTTCGGCGACAGCGTGTGCTGCAGTACAGCTAGGTTTTACTGGAAGAGTCGATGTTTATGCGTAAGTTTGTTTTCATATATTTTGTGGTTTAAATTTACTCCTAAGACTTGAATTAAATATTTATTGTCACGGAAAATCTGTTAACTCGGTAACGTAGAAGCATATACGTTTACTACAGTTTCGTAGCAGATTTTGATTCGGTCACGGGGTATGTATGTATTCTTATTTTTCGGTAGGTTTCTTTTTATTATTGTTAATTGATCAGGGGATGTATTGCCTGAAAACTTTCAATATTTGTATTGTAATTATACTGGTATAACACTATTCCGGCTATCAATAAAGTCGTGTTAAAAAATTAGAAAATTGGTCAGGTATGATATTTTTTTAAATAATTCTTTCGAGTAGGGAATTCGCTCCATGATATTTAAATATTTTCACCGATAATCAAGTACGATGACTTGTAGGTAACTATAGAGACTGAGTGAATAGGAATTAGGAAGTGTGTGATACGGCGAAGATAAGGAAATGGGTCAACAGGAAATGTAAGGTTAGGGCAGATATGAAAATAATAAGTTAGGTGTTAAGGTACAAAAGAGAATAGAATAAGAAATTAATTAATTACGGGTAGTGTACATATTGCAGTGAAAACAAGAGAGAATAGGTTTAGGTGGTTCGGTCACTGTATGATAAGAGATAGTGAGAGTGGCTAAAGAATACCGATCATATGGAGGTGTGGAATTAGAGTGGCTGAACTTTTATATAGCTGTGAGAGACGGGCGGAAGAGAGAAAATGTGTAAAGGTAGAATAGTTATGTTAACAATGCCGAATACGTAGGGAAGGATCATGAATTGCAAATGCTCCATGGCTCCAATGGCTCCATGGCTCCATACTCCATGGCTGAAACTATACCGTTACGGTTGGTATAGGTTTACAACCTCGACTTATAGGATATAGAATAAAAAGATCATTTGCTGGTTGGGATGTCAGCGCACTATTTGTTTTCCATCTTTGACCCACGCGTAGCATATTAAATGTGCGATTAAGAAAACACTAAAATGATTGTGCGTGGGTCAGAGAGAGAAATAAATGGTGCGCTAAAAATCAGACATCCTCTTAAGTGTTATCAAGTTGAACAAGCAGTTGATTTTGACAAGTTGACATTTTGACACCACATTAACTGTGGTGGTTATTATGATTGGAAGTAAAAGTAATTAGCAGGGCTGTGAATTTAATGCAATGAAAAAAAGTATAATAATAAATAATAATTCAAATTGGTTTACAAAAAAAAATTCTTTATTCACACACTTGGTAGGTAGGTACCTACCTATTATTATTTTTCTAACGGATGAACCGAAAATATAAAAACATTTTAAGAAAATAAGCGTAAATACGAATCAAATAATGAAACATGCAATTAAACGAACTAACCCAAAAAAACCGCATATTGGTAACGGTGTTGTAATAATAGGGATCTCCCAAAAAAATACGTACTAATAGTTCAAACAAATCATAAAAGCCAACTGTAATAAATACTAATTTATGAAAAAGTATATTAAAAAGCATTATTATTATAAATGACTGTTTTAAATAAATTATAATAGTAAATAGGTAGCCAATTATATTATGGAAACATTATTTTATATTCAATATTTTGTATAATTTGAACACCTTGCTAACACAACTTTACTTTAGGTATACATTTAAACATTTATGCTTTCATATTGAAGCATAAATAATAAATAAAAGTTTCATCAATTTTTCTTTTTTTTTGAAAATATGTTCACAGGTTTATACAAATTACAATTACGCCTGTTAAATTATAACTTGATATTATATTATTATACACCCCAGTGCCAACAAGCACCCACCCACCCAATTTAGGTGGTTCATTTGAACGTACTCGGCGCCACTGACTACAACATTCTAGTAGAGTGTGAAAAAATTTGGTCCCACGACTCTGATCACATAAACTGTAAATACTAAACTACGGGTATGGAATTCAGTTTATATAGATCTAAATAATCCAAAACATATATTGCTTCAAAATATAAAAATAAAGTATCTTGTATTGTAATAGGTAGGTAACTATCAAAAAAAAAAAAACTAAAAAAAATCATACTTGAAATCTATATATAATATACGTATATTGTAATAGATGTTCAAATGTTTATTATACTACATTATAAAAAATTAACTAAAGTTCAATATAATACATTATAACACGCGTTCAAATGTACCTTTCACACCACATATTTTGTTATTTCACACAGTCTCTCTTCAATTTCAAATTTTTTCAAATTATCCCAAATTATCTACAAAATATAAAGTTTAGTTAAATTGGAAGACTGACTAAGTATTTAATCATTATCTAAAAGAGACGTGCCGGGTCGCCACATTACTATATCGAGGGGCCGTGGTGCAAGTGTCGTCCATAAATATCATAACATATATTATATTAGAAATACAAACTTAATATTTCACTAACAGTAAAAAAAATATTACGAAATGTACTATACTCATATTATATTATGATTGTATTAGTTACAAACTCTTGAATTAAGAGTTATGTTTGAGGATTTATTAATTTCCTAAAAGGAAATGCCTCAAAGTCGCCAAGTAGGTTGAGGGAGACCGTAGTTAAAGTGCCGTCCACCAATAAAGTACCTGAAAAAAAAAAAAAAAACGATTAATTCAAATATAGAAGGTATTTTATCATCATGTGCTTTTATCAAGGAATGATTGTGTTAGTCACAGTCTTGTGTAAATTATATTGTCTTATGTTTTCCCAATCTAATTAAACAAAATACTGAAAATTAATGAAATCACAAATATTAATAGAATAGAGAGACTGTGCGTTGATTTACAAATTTGTCTTAAATTTACTTTTTGCATAGAGGAAGGTGGGCTGGGCTTTTAATATCAGAGTATGTGGGACAGGGCTGGGATTTCATATTATGAATTGAAATATTTGTGGACACTGGACGACCAAAAGGACCATCCTCCATAGCATGTTTCAATTAGTCCAAAATAAAATTAATTGAATACGTTAAAAAGTTGCTCCCATGCTCGACATTATCCTGGTATTTTAAAAAAAAAATATGAAGCTAAAAATGTTGTTTTAAAAAAACCTTTCATGTGCATGTGTTGTCTCCAAGTGTGTGTGGTGAGAGGATAGATGCTGATAAGTCATTAATAGAGACTCGTTGATCGATTTTATGCTGGGTATGGCTCCATCATAGATAATAAAGATATGGATAGGACATATATCAGCGGTCTTGGAGGGGAACAATTGAGGCCAAATAAAGTATACCAATATCGAGTATCAATATAAGGAGCCTCAAATGCCTTCCCCTCCGGTAACGTGGCCTGTCCATATCTTTATTATCGATGGGCTCCATCCATAGCATGGATTAAGGTGTCAACAATCAAAGGTTCAACTTGATAATCAAACACTTAAGTTCGGCAACCTGCAACTCAGGATCTTTTTATTCAAAGTGTCCTAATAAGTCATAAGGAGGTTAGTTAGGTAAACCTATGGTTGGTTGAAGCTATGGTGCTGATGGACGACTAGCGAGACAGGTCGTGAGCTTTGCGAAGATCTTTTTCTACTAACTATCGAGGTATTCGATATTGTAAACATAACAATGAAAGAAAATATTTAAATATTATTAATTTGGTTCGGTTAGGTAAGGATAGGACAGGAAATTAGACGTTAACTAATTATCATAATTTTTAACACGGTCTTAAAGACTGTCAGCTAGAGTTGTACCAGTATAGATATTAAAAACTTAAATACAGCCAACATTAAATAATGATGTTTTTGCCAAAATATTATTTTATTAGGATTTTATAATGTTTTCAATACTCATGAGTTTTTGTAAATAGAAAATGTATGAAATCAATAGTTTTGATTTAAAATATGGTTTTGTGTTTTGGTATCCTATTGTCAAAGAATTCTCAAGATTTCCTTCCCACATTTTTTTACATCCTTAATAAATTACATTCATTTTTATACATTTTCTAATACATATATTAAAGTGATACACTTCTGATCATAATAACTGTTCGTATTATTACAATGTAAACAATACCTAATTTTTGGAATGTAGTTATTAGGTACTGTTGTATTTAGCTTCCAGCGTATTCTTTGTTTAGTGTAATTTCACCCAGGTTTCTCAAACAATTTTTTTTCAATTCTTTGAATTCTAATAGATTGATGTGTATAATATATTTCAACATTAACCGGTTATACCTAGGAGTACACTGAGTGCCTGTGTACATACTATTATTTGAAAAGAGGCTGTCTCAAGTTCGCCATTCAATTTAATTTTTATATATTTGACTTTTTTGAATTTTTTATATATATCTTAATTTAAAACATTTAAAAACTGTTTAAGATTATGGATATTTTGGTTTGAACTATTTAATGTGTGGGTTTTTCTATAATTTTTTTTGTTTTCTAAAATGCATTTGTCTGTGGGCGCTTACGCCTACCATCAATTTTTTTTAAAGATTTTAACTCTAGCTGCATTTTTTGAACATTTCAATTTTATTCGTAATTTTTTTAACTGTTGTTGTAATTTTTGTAGATATTATTT
This sequence comes from Sitobion miscanthi, assembly GCA_008086715.1. Lineage (NCBI taxonomy): Eukaryota > Metazoa > Arthropoda > Insecta > Hemiptera > Aphididae > Sitobion > Sitobion miscanthi. The sequence goes on from SSSL01000428.1 coordinate 6,549, forward strand.
ATACATTGATAACCTGATACCCTCTGTATTATCATTCTTTAGTGAGATTATCATTTTGAATAATTTTTCTGTTTAAAATTATTGAGCATTTTTGTTTGTACTTTGTCATGTGTATTCCTTAAGTATAATTTTCTAAATATTTTTTTTTTGTTTTCTAAAATGCGTTTGCCTGCAGGTGCCAACACCCCCTTTCAATTTTTTTTTTTGTAAGTGTGTACCTACTATTTAATTTTTTCGGTAAGTGTGACTCTAGTTAAATTTCTGTGTAGACTTGAACATTGATATTCTGGTACCCTATGAATAATCCTTCTTTAATAAACTAAATGTTTTGAATAGTTTTTCTGTTTAAAATTATTGAGCATTTTTGTTTGTACTTTTTCATGTGTATTCCTTAAGTATAATTTCCTCCATATTTTTTTTTTTTGGTTTCTAAAATGCATTTGCCTGCGGGCGCCAACACTCCCTTTCAATTTTTTTTTTTTAGTAGTGTGTACTTACTATTTAATTTTTTCTAAATTTTTTTTTTTGTTTTATAAAATGCATTTGCCTGCGGGCGCCAACACCCCCTTTCAATTTTTTTTTTTGTAAGTGTGTACCTACTATTTAATTTTTTCGGTAAGTGTGACTCTAGTTAAATTTCTGTGTAGACTTGAACATTGATATTCTGGTACCCTATGAATAATCCTTCTTTAATAAACTAAATGTTTTGAATAGTTTTTTCATTTAAAATTATGGACAACTTAGTTTGAACTCTTTAACGTGTGAACCTACTATTTAATTTTTTCTAATTTTTTTTTTTGTTTTCTTAAATGCATTTGCCTGCGGGCGCCCACACCCCCCTTTCAAATTTTTTTTTTTAGTAATGTGACTGGTTTAATTTTTGTGCAGACTTGAACATTGAAAATCTATACCCTATGAATATCCTTCTTTAATAAACTAAATTTTTTGAATAGTTTTTCTGTTTTTAAATTATTGGGCATTTTTTTTTTGTCTGTTCTGTGTATTCCTTAAGTATAATTCCTCCATATTTTTTTTTTTGGTTTCTAAAATGCATTTGCCTTCGGGCGCCAACACCCCCTTTCAATTTTTTTTTTTTAGTAGTGTGTACCTACTATTTAATTTTTTCTAAATATTTTTCTGGTTTTCTAAAATGCATTTGCCTGCGGGCGCCAATACCCCCTTTCAATTTTTTTTTTTAGTAATGTGACTCTAGTTGAATTTTTGTGTAGACTTGAACATTGATAATCTGGTACCCTATGAATAATCCTTCTTAAATGAACTACCTATAATTATTTTGAATAGTTTTTTCATTTTAAATTATGGACAACTTAGTTTGAACTCTTTAACGTGTGAACCTACTATTTAATTTTTTCTAATTTTTTTTTTGTTTTCTTAAATGCATTTGCCTGCGGGCGCCCACACCCCCCTTTCAAATTTTTTTTTTAAATGTGACTCTAGTTAAATTTTTGTGCAGACTCTGAACATGAAAAAAATCTAATACCCTATGAATAATCCTTCTTTAATAAACTAAATTGTTTGAATAGTTTTTCTGTTTAAAATTATTGGGCATTTTTTTTTGTACTTTGTCCTGTGTATTCCTTAAGTATAATTTCCTCCATATTTTTTTTTTTGGTTTCTAAAATGCATTTGCCTGCGGGCGCCAACACTCCCTTTCAATTTGTTTTTTTTTAGTAGTGTGTACTTACTATTTAATTTTTTCTAAATTTTTTTTTTGTTTTCTAAAATGCATTTGCCTGCGGGCGCCAACACCCCCCTTTCAATTTTTTTTTTATTAATGTGACTCTAGTTGAATTTTTGTGTAGACTTGAATATTGAAAATCTAATACCCTATGAATAATCCTTCTTAAATTAACTACCTATAATTATTTTGAATAGTTTTTTCAAGTATAATTTCCTCCATATTTTTTTTTTTGGTTTCTAAAATGCATTTGCCTGCGGGCGCCAACACTCCTTTTCAATTTTTTTTTTTTTAGTAGTGTGTACTTACTATTTAATTTTTTCTAAATTTTTTTTTTGTTTTCTAAAATGCATTTGCCTGCGGACGCCAACACCCCCTTTCAATTTTTTTTTTTGTTATGTGACTCTTGTTAAATTTCTGTGTAGACTTGAATTATATTCTGTTACCCTATGAATAATCCTTCTTTAATAAAATAAATGTTTTGTATAGTTTTTCTGTTTAAAATTATTGAGCATTTTTGTTTGTACTTTGTCATGTGTATTCCTTAAGTATAATTTTCTAAATATTTTTTTTTTTTGGTTTCTAAAATGCATTTGCCTTCGGGCGCCAACACCCCCTTTCAATTTTTTTTTTTTAATAATGTGACTGTAGTTGAATTTTTGTGTAGACTTGATTATTGATAACCTGGAGCCATATGAATAATCCTTCTTAAATGAACTACCTATAATTATTTTTAATAGTTTTTTCATTAAAGATTATAGACATCTTAGTTTGAACTCTGTAATGTGTGTTCCTACTATTTAATTTTTCTAATTTTTTTTTTTGTTTTCTTAATTGCATTTGCCTGCGGGCGCCCACACCCCCCTTTCAATTTTTTTTTTTAGTAGTATGACTCTATTTGAATTTTTGTGGAGACTTGAACATTGATAATCTGGTACCCTATGAATAATCCTTCTTAAATGAACTACCTATAATTATTTTGAATAGTTTTTTCATTTCAGATTATGGACATCTTAGTTTAAACTCTTTAACGTGTGTTCTTACTATTTAATTTTTTCTAATTTTTTTTTGTTTTCTTAAATGCATTTGCCTGAGGGCGCCCACACCCCCCTTTCAATTTTTTTTTTTGTTATGTGACTCTTGTTAAATTTCTGTGTAGACTTGAACATTGATATTCTGGTACCCTATGAATAATCCTTCTTTAATAAACTAAATGTTTTGTATAGTTTTTCTGTTTAAAATTATTGAGCATTTTTGTTTGTACTTTGTCATGTGTATTCCTTAAGTATAATTTTCTACATATTTATTTTTTGGTTTCTAAAATGCATTTGCCTGCGGGCGCCAACACTCCCTTTCAATTTTTTTTTTTAGTAATGTGACTGTAGTAGAATTTTTGTGTAGACTTGAACATTGATAATCTGGTACCCTATGAATAATCCTTCTTTAGTAAACTAAATATTTTAAATAGTTTCTTCCGTTTAAGATTATGGACATCTTAGTTTGAACTCTTTAATGTGTGTTCCTACTGTTTATTTTTTTCTTAATTTTTTTTTTGTTTCCTAAAATGCATTTGCCTGCGGGCGCCAACACCTCCCTTCCAATTTTTTTTTTATGATTTTGTCTGTAGCCGAATTATTAAACATTAATAACCTTGACTCATAGGAATAATCCTTCTGTAAGGAACTAAATATGATGAATAGTTTTTTCCTTTTAAGATTATGGAAATCTTAGTTTGAACTCTTTAATGTGTGTTCCTACTATTTAATTTTTTCTAGTTTATTTTTTTGTTTTCTTAAATGCATTTGCCCGCATGTGCCAACCCCCTCTTTCAATTTTTTTTTTTTAGTAATGTGGTTCTAGTTGAATTTTTGTGTAGTCTTGAACATTGATAACCTAGTGCCTATGAATAATCCTTCTTTTTAGTTTAGTATTTAACTTTTCTATTTAGTTTGAACAAATATCTGCTGCAAGTATAACAATAAATTACAACACATTAGTCATATTTTCTAAATCTTACAAAGCAATTAAACTAACTATAAATACGATAAAAATGAAAAGTATGATTGTATAATTTATTTAGATTTTAAATACTTTACATTTTTACTATAAAAATAAGTTTTTTTATAATGATAAATAAGTCATTCACAAATAATTTTATTCACAAACATGATTCAGAGTGCAACTGCAGGTATTTAGCGTTTGCTTAGTCTTCATTTAAAGAAGTTTGTCTTTTCTTGTTGATAAGTAAGTTCCATGAATGGGAACGGATTTGACGATCTGTTAATTAAATATTTAAATTAATCCTACTATGATCAATATATGTACATATTATAGGACATCCCATTTCTATTAACAGTCTTTCAGCAACAAATTCATTAAACATGGCCATCTTTTCACAGTTCGTGCCAATCAACCTAACTGGTAAAGCATTTTTAAAAAAATCTTGTTTAATAGTCACGGCTTCACAAATGATCTGTGTGATAACAACTTGAGGGGGCTTTTGATCTAAATAAGAGACAGTTAAAATCGGCGTGTAAACCCTAAATAAACATTAAAATATTAAAATATGTTATATGCATTATAATATTATCCTTGAAAATGTTAATATACCTAATCTCTAGAAATCAGCTTGTGGCTAAAAGTTAAGCCTGACATTAATTCTCTTTTCCTCAACCATATTATTGAAGGAACAATTCCAGATAAAAACATATCTTTAACGACAACAAATGCCACTAACCTTTCGCCAAAAGTTGCTTTACTATCAGTCATCCATTTAAGAGGCCAATTTGACATTTTTTTTACACATGGCATGGTTTTAGAACATCGACAGAGTATAAAAGAAGTTGGTTACAAATTATGAAAAGTTGGTTACAATTGGTTACAAATGAGTTACAAAATATTGACATTGGTCCCGAGTCGATCGGACAAAGTCGGGGGGCTGACTCGTGGGTTGGGATGGGGGGGAGGTGCTCATCAATAGAATATCGACAGAATCCAAAAGTAATTATTTACAAATTATGAAATTCAATTCCGTTGAATTCTTATCATTTTTGTATATGGCATTAAAATCTATATAATAATATATTCAAAACAATACCAATTGTATTAATTCTTTCATTTTATATTAAAACATGTAAGGAATATACAAATATAATATAATATCATGAATCATAATGAGTTAGTTACTATTTTGGAGCACTCCCCAATTTTGCTCTTGAATGTTTGTACTGTTTGAATTAAGATAATGTCCAACAAAATTGAATAGTATTCGAACAATGTCCAACAAATAAGTGTATGATATGGTTGGCTATATTTCAGTTTGTTAGGAGGGCTACCCCTTCATGTGGAAACGGCCATAACTCTGGTACAACGAGGTTACAAATTTTAAAAAGTCGGTTACAAATGGTTACAAATAAAGCTTAACGAGTTACAAATATTTTGGAATTGATTTAGTTGGTTGGGGGGGGCTAGTCCCCCATTTTGAAATGGTCATAACCCTGGTACAACGAGGTTACAAATTTTAAAAATTCGGTTACAAATGGTTACAAATGCTGACCACGACATTTAATGGTTTTAGGATCCAAAATTTGATATAATCCTGGAAGTTTGGCCAGTAGTATGTTGAAAGCATGGTTCTGCTCATCCCGAATATCCTTCAAAAATGTACTATTTTACTGTATTGTGTAATAAAAATAAATGTAATGATTATGTAGGTATATTATCTTTAATCACGAGTTTGCTAAGTGTAATACTGACCACTTCGCTGCGATTCACTGACAATTCATTTCTGTAAAAATTATGGAATTTCGAAATTTAAACGGCATGTAATATATGATTTTCAGATTAAATTGTGTCATGTTTATTATATTTTGTCGGTACAAAGAGTTTACGATCCACCATTTTTATTGCCTGTAATTCCGGTTAAAAAAAAAAGTATTTGCGAGCTAATGGTTACAGGATCTGGTGCAGATGCGTATACATGGTACATCTGCCTATTATGTACCTATGGTATCATTTGCAAGTGTGTATTATTATAACAACGAGTACTGAATATTTACCTATAGAAGTGCTATTTTAAAGAATGCAACAAAACAAAATAATCAAAATTAATTGAACATCAATAAGCTGGTGCTACGAAATATATGCCAAAATATTAAACATGATCTCATACCGTTGCTTGCCATCTCTAACAGTCTTACTGTCCGAATTGCATGCGGCATGTATAATTTTAATAATTATTGACACATATTTTAAACAAAAAATAAATTTGAGTGGAGGCGGTTTCTATCAATGTTAGCCTATAGTAATTTATTATATGTCATCTAATAAACAATAAATTAATTATTACCCTGATTTTTAACCCTTATCAATTATAATAAACCCAAATACGTATTTTTAATTTAAAAACAAGAAATTGTATATTTCGTCGGCCTAATTCGCAAATCACTTAACTCCAAAAATACGATTTTGGGATTATAAGTGATTAAAAAAAAACGCAACGTTCCAATCCGATAATTATTTATTCCATGAAACAGCTGCAGTTAAAAAGTAAATAAAACAAAATGGAAAATGTCGTAATACCAAAATAACTTTGTTTTTTTTTTCGAAAAATCTGTCTTAACTCTTATACATGTTTAATTTAATAAACTTTTGAAATTTTCAAAGAGATAAACATAAAAATATTATAAATAATCTAGAGAATTATTTTAAGTCTTAAATATATTTTTTTAACTAATTATGAGACGTTTTTCCTTTCTCCTGAAAACTAGTCAACACGGAGTTAAGTGTCTTGCGAATTAGGCTGACAATTTATTGTTTGTATTACCAGTCAAGCGAATCCGTGAATGTACGTTTTTTTGTTTTGTATGTGTTTTGCGCGGTGTCCTTGACGTGGGCTACTACTATTTGGAACAACTGTGTGAAAAAAAATTGGAAAAAAGTTGAATAGCGTCGTCACAAAATGGGAATATCGAAAAGGTGTTCTTTTATATATATATATATAAGGATTAGTTGTTATGATTATTCAAACATTAAAAAAATTATATTAAAAATCCTTTTAGAAAAATGTGTATGCAGTACCTAAACCTATTGTACAAACTGTTATTATAACCATGCCTGTCCTAATTTTTATCCTGAGCACGCCTTTGCATATGACCATCAGGCGCGGACTGGTAAAATAGGGCACGGGATGCTACACAATTTAAAGGGCAAATAACAAAAAATTTTTTGAACAAATTTGTTACATGTATATTATTTATAAAATAAATATATATTTGAATATACGTTAAAAACGTAAATAAGTACCAAGTTACAACCAACTTTCAATCAAAATTGTACAATATTATAGATTACTAGCAATCGTAAGTTGGTAACAATCTGCTGTTCATTAGGTGTATAGAGCCTTTTAATATATAATAAATAATATTAAGCAAATATATTTTAGGCCAAGGGATGCTGTAGCATGGCAATACTAGTGGTATATACTGTGGTGTTTCCTGTGGTAAGTGAAAATCGACAAATAATCTCATACTGGACTGTCAAATTAACTTAGTTTACCTTTTCTATTTAAACTTGAATTACTGCTGAAAGAAAAGCAAAAGTACCAAACATTTTTAACCACACTTGCAGACCGTAACACGTAGGTTTCGTGATGGTAGGCACCATCAGTGGATCAATGATCGTCATTGATCGAGTAGAATAAATAATTAAATTGATAAAAATAAAAATAATACATTTCAACGATTTCAGTTCTTATGTGCGTTTCATTATTATAATTTATAGTCATTACATAACAATTCAAAATCATGTTTTGTGTTTCCTTAAAAATCGATTCATGATTGTTTTATATTAATTTTAATAAACTATTTGGATATTTTGAAATAAAATATTTTGATAGCGTTTAATGTACATCAATTTGATGCACAAAATATAATCGACGAGTTACTGAATTATAATGTGTGTGAAACGCTATATGCCTATGCGTTAACCGTTGGTCGTCGATTGATTTATATTTATATTTTACATAAATTCAAGTAGATAAATAATATATTTTTTTATAAAAAATTCTTTTTGCGTATTTACAGGTTATTGGTATAATACAGACTTGTCGCTAATATGTGCTTCAAATTATAGCGGAAATGGGTCCATGCTTAGTGTGTGATCTAAATTCTAAGGTATACATTCTGAGTGTAACATGACGGGCACTCAGGTTCTGCTATATGATCTTCTTTTCACTCATTATAACAGTATTTTATTTACTAGTTAGGTATAATATGTAAAAGTTTAATGTAGATACCTACTAAATAAGAATATTCTGTTTTTTAGGTCTAAAATATTCGTTATTTGTAATAATTACTATTTTAACTAACCCAAGTGGCATGTAATATTATCTACAAGTTACAACCGTGAAATAACGTAAGTATATAAATAAAGTAGCTGATAAATTACACTATGATAAAAAAAAAATAGTCTACTAGCTAATATAGTAGATAGTAGAGACGTAGAGTATTCTTTGACAATAATAAATCATTTGGTCGATGATAACTGATATATTAATAACTTTATTACATTTATTCACTGATATTTAAACTATGAGATTCAAACTGGCTTAACTTTTTTCATGTAAAATGTAAAAATGTTCGCTATCTAGTATAGCATAGATATCTAAGTATTTATTAAAGAAAATGCCAGGGGCCGCAGCCCCCCCCCCCCCCACTGTGCGCTCGCCTATGGTAGCATCCCAGAATCCCAGTCAGTCCGCGCCTGATGACCAGTACCTATCTAATGTAGACAAATAAAACATCATAATAACAATTTTGAAATAGGAATAAATTACTATATATATATATTAATATTTAATAATAACACAGATCATATAGATCAACACTTATTCTAATAGGTATCTCATATAAAGTTATTATAATGTATAGCTTATTACATGTAAATATCAAATATTATAATAACATGAAAACATAATATTTTTATAAAAAAATAAGTTAGGTACCTATCACATTAATTTTATACGATGGAAACTTGAATATATCGAACCACATTTATAAATGTATAGTAAAATCAAATGTACATGGGTATTATATTTTGTGAACTTTAAATTATTATAAATGTCTACATCAATAAATTGAATATCAGCTAAGTTATAAGCGTTTAAACAGCGAGAGTCGTATTACTCCCGTAAAATCTTGTACGCAATAATCGGCAGCGTCGGAATTATGACGTCACACGTATTTTTCAAATGATTGTCGCAGGCTGAATAATAGTTGTAAATATATGTTAATGGTATCTCTGTTTTTACTTCATTTGATACTACATTTTAAGATAGACTTATTTTTTTGAGTGTTTTGGTCCTTTAAGAAACGTAGTCGGCGGCCGACTGTGCGCATGGGCGCGTTAATAAAAATGTATTATAAAGCAAATAAAAGTAGCAGTTTATAAAAACCATAAAATAGTTTAACTAATCCTGATCATTGAAAAAGTATCAAACACTGATATTTAATCTATAATATGGTGATATACCTATATATTTTTTAATTATATTTTAGATGAGTGATTGTAGCACATACCTAAAATTCAGATCTATGAATAAAAAAAAACAATAATGATAACATGTTTTAAATAATAAAAACAAAAAGTATTGTATATTATTGAATAACAGAAACACGATCATTGATACCCACGTTGAACGCGGGCACTACCGCCAATCATCATGCCTATAAGTATAAGATAAGAGATCTTTTTTTTATTGAAAATAATATATTTACAATCTGTGTTTAACATCACAATAAGTAAATTGGATAATTTATGTAGGTACATGTTAACTTGAATAATTTGAAGAGGGAGGCCAACCAGTGATGGAACCCAATGAAGATAAGAGATCTAAAAAATAATTTATTTTCTCATCATTGTTATGCTGCTATAAATATTGCCTAGCGTTATTTCGTCGTGATAAATATGATATAAAGAAAATATATTTGCATTATTTTATAAGCTATTAGTTATTTTATAAAATATTTCAATTAAACTCCAATATGGTAATATATTCCTACAACATATTATTTTGCACAAAATACTCTTTAACCATGAAATATTATTTTTTAAGTGAGTATTTCGTATTTTGTATTTTGGTAAGCAGTGGCCAGTGAAGTTATAGTTAATTATCTGTAAGAACACGATGTCCTTTAAATTTTAATACTATGTACGGACAGTTTGTGAGGAATAAAATAGTTGTATATGACAAAGCCGTGCTGTTTTAATTGTGTTGTGAAAATTATTTATGCTGTAAATTTAAATCAAACAAACTAAATAAAACATAGTCGTAATTGGTGCTTGCCTTCTAAGGAAAACGATATTTTACCATCCATTTCTCCCCCCCCCTCCCCCACCAAAATAAAAGTTAAATAAATACTTTATTAAATACATTTTTTCATGACAATTTTAAGTTTTTTCTTAGAATATCGTAAATACACGACAAACCGTAGTGTGCAGTGATGTAGTCCTAAAAAAGTTGGGTACACGCCTAACCCGAGCACCACGATTTTCGTTAAGGGTACACGCACAAATGCATAAATATAAATTTAAGAGGTGTGTACACACCGAGTAGGTACCCTCCACTATACCTACACCACTGGACTAGTGTACTATTACTACATGTAAACTGCGAACGCAAGTGAATGCGGAGTAATGACTAATAATTTGGATGGGTAATATATCATTAAGTAGGCATATGATTGATGTGCGATAAGAAATAGTTTCTCATACCTATGCATTTTGTCGTTCAAATATACTTAATCATAGCACAGGTGAAAAGTTCATAAATATAAATTTAAGAGGTGTGTACACACCGAGTAGGTACCCTCCACTATACCTACACCACTGGACTAGTGTACTATTACTACATGTAAACTGCGAACGCAAGTGAATGCGGAGTAATGACTAATAATTTGGATGGGTAATATATCATTAAGTAGGCATATGATTGATGTGCGATAAGAAATAGTTTCTCATACCTATTCATTTTGTTGTTCAAATATACTTAATCATAGCACAGGTGAAAAGTTTTGTCTAATTACTTATTTATTCAATTATTACTTGTTACTATAATAACTAATTATAATAAATAACCTTCTTATAGGTTATGTAATATAGCCGGTGCCTGGTAAAATGTATAATATGGTACTGAGGAAAAATAAAATGCCATTATTTTTTAAAGAAGTTACTGTGTTTTAATATAATTTTGTAGAACGAGTTATAATTTTCAATGTTACGCCTATAATGTGGACTTTTTTGTGATGCTAAATTGTATATAAAAACGGTTACAACTAATTACACCCAGCAGACGTGCACTTACCTACGTTACACAAGGTGATCATAATATAACCGCCAAATTACTAATTTCCAAACACATACACGTATCAGGTATTTATTTATTTATTTATTTTATTTAAGCGTCATTCAATTATAATACAATAATAACAATAATAATATTAAAAGCTGATACGCATACTACCTGAGCTGAACTCGTATCTGATGTATGGAATTCCCATAGATAAATATACAATATTAATATATTATAGTACTATTATATAAGATTTCTTTTACAGTTAAAAAGTACTCTTAATTTTCTAGATATACAATAGTATTGATAAGTTTATATTACCAATATTAACACCAATGTTTTCTTAGTTATTTATATTTATACACGTCGACTTTTTATAATATGAATATTTGATTGATGCACATATTCTCATCAAGGTCTTTTTACTAATTGATTTTTTATATGAGTCTAATTAATTATACCTACCATTGGTTTTATTAGACTGATTTTCACATAAACGTTGTATTAGTGTCTTCACATAATTTCCCAAATTGTTGAATATAGTCTTTATCATGTAACCGGGAGAACTTCTTGAAATAGGTAGTTAGTGTTGTACTATGTGGTTTTATATACTTTCCTGTTCTCCTATCTATTATTTATATATCGTTGAGTATGTTCCTTTGTACGGATCTTATGCGAATGTATTTAATGTACAGTTTATAAATAACTCGACTGATGGGTACGTCAACGGAAGAGAGTAAGCTACTTTTATTATAATTTTTTGGGTAATATCTATTGTTTTTATATCTGTTCTATTTGTGCCGCCCCAGCATATTTGTAATTGAATTACATAATTCCATATTAATATATTATAATATACTTGTCTTATAGCTATTTTATTTAAAAAACGAATTTTGTAAAATAGAGTAGATAGTTAAGCTTCTCATTTTATTCTTAACATTCTGTACCTATATGATTTGACCATTAATTCAGTTCGAAACCTATCGTTATTCCTAAATATTTGAATGATCATACCATATTAATTAGTTTACAGTTGCAACTGGTTGAATTAGTATTACATTAATTATGTATTATAAAGTTGTATCTATCAGGCAGCTGTGAACGACTTGTGGCTATTGTCATTGATTTATTTATGTTAAGGGATAACACATTTTTTTCTATGATAGATATGTTGTAAGTTATCTTCAACACTTTGTGTTAACTCTTCAGAATTATCATCGACATTAAATAGTGCTATATTAATCAAATAAAAATTTATAAAAGCCGAAAATAAGAACGACACACTTTTAAATTTGCTACTGCACATTTAATATTAGCTACTGCACATAATATTAGGCCCTGAACAATTGTGTGGATTATATAATATTATGTTATAAAATATATATATATGTTTCCCTTTTGAACGAACTCTGGATTACTTCCACCAAACTACAAGCTCCTTTTGTGAATACTAAAATTATTATCTAATATAACCATCCAAATATAATGTTTCTAATAGTGGTTTTCTATACTTGTTTTGATTCCAGTTCAAGTTCGAATTCACCAGACTACACATTTTAGAAGTTCACGCATGTGTTAAAATAAAACTTAACAAAATGGAAGCAGGCATAGCTGAATCGTTTAGGAATGGGACTGTTTTTATTACCGGAAGTACGGGGTTTTTGGGGAAAATACTCACTGAAAAATTGCTCAGATCTTGTTCAATGAAAAAAATTGCACTGCTTGTTAGAAGTAAAAAAGGACTCGATTCAAGTCAACGGGTAGCAGATATCTGCAATCAACCTGTAAGTTAATTTTGATTTCAGCCGTTAAATGTAAAATATCTTGCAGTAATATTACAATCATACATTGTGTGCGATGATTTTAGGTAGTTGATTTATTTTTATTTGATTGTGAATAAAATAAAATTATTAATCGCGAAGAAAATAATTAAATTTTATGTTTTTCGTATGCTTAGTAAGTACACAATACATTTCACAATGGTTGTGATCAAATACTCAAAGTTGTAATTGTATTTATTGAATATTGATATTTAATGGAAATCAAGCACTTCGGTAAATATTTTCATAAAACGAGGTCAACAATTATAAAAATTAAATTTCAATGAAGAATGAGATCTGTACCTATAATTGGCTGTGTATTATTGCTTTTTTAATATATAAACATATTATAAATAGGTAATAAGTTGGTACATCGAAAATATAATAAAGTAAAATAATTAAAATTAATTAAAAAAACAAGATATATTTTAAAGAAAAAAGTATTTTTAGTGTAATATGGACGTATATTTGTGTTAAGACTTGTTTTTAAGTCCTTGCTCTAGTTATTACTAAACATTTAATGTTTAATTGTTCAAAGCAAGCTAATAGACCTCTAAACATGATTAAATGGCGCTGATCAGTCCATTAATAATTGTTATGTAATTGTTCCTAATAATGAATTTAACTAAATTTAATTACTGTTGATATAAATTATTAAAATACTATAAAAAACAATGCATCAACAGCGAGACTAATGGTAATATTATTTAATTATTATCTCATGCCATATTTTAAGTATCTATTAAAATTTGTTTATATCGTACAGATTTTTAATATCTATATTGGCATAACCCTAGTGATAACTAAATGCTCATAAAATTACATATTCAAAATTGTATACATATCTACATTATCTATGTAATAATTAATAGGAATATTTTAAAAATGATAATTATTTTTTAAACTATTTATGCAATAATTATATTGTAATTTGTAATACAATTAATTTTGTGACATTTCACCATATCCAAATTAAATCAAAAATATTATTTTACTTATAACTGTATTACAATATTACAAACAACATACATGGAATAATTTTTACTTTTTTTGATTTATTTATGTATATTTTAAAATGTCGATTGTTTTTTTCTATAAATATCTCTAAAAAATGTATGCTTGATCAAAATGTGTAAAAATGTAGTATACTGTTCCTTTTAAATTTTTTAAAGAATTAAAAATAAAATTTGTTAGTAAATACTAAATCTACAATAGTTTTTATAGCTGTTTATTAGATTTTAAGGATACACCGTCATAATTGAGTAAGCAAATGTAATGGATGTGTTAGATAATGATTGTAATACATTTGTATACGAACAATTATTTGAGAAGAAACGGTGTCTCAGCTTCTATTTTTTAGGATATTTTATAATAGGTATAAGTGTATAACTATATTTATACTATTATTTTACTACCTTGTAATAGTCATAGGCGCAATTAGGGACGTTTTTCTAATGGAGGGGTAGGGGCTAAAATTGTATCAGCATCACAAACCCTGATAATTAATATTTTAAACTAATATATGGTTAAAAACCCGGGAGGGGGCTGCGAATAAAACTGGGAGGGCTTCCCTCCCCCTCCCTCACAAGACCTCCTAATATGCATAGCCCATAGGGCAATTCCACTGCAACGTACTGTATAGAATAGTATGATATTTATATAACGTTAGCTTAAATATTTAAAAATACTCTTTGTGTATAGAAAATAATTAGTAACAATTGAAATTATATTTTTAAAACGATGCATTAACAAAATATTTTTTTTTAATTCATCGTGTGACTCTTATTTGTTGTTATCTATCCACAGGACTTATATTATGTTGTGTATGTTTTTAAGGTGTTTGACCGCGTTCGAATTGAAAAGCCCGACTTCATGACTAAGATAAAAATTATTGATGGAGATATGGAACAACCCTCACTAGGTTTATCACCAAGAGATCATGATTGGTTGATAGAAAATGTGAATTTTGTTTTTCACTGTGCTGCAACAATCAAATTCAATGAAACCCTTCCAATAGCAACAAATATAAACATTCAAGGAACAGAGAATCTATTAGAACTAGCAACGAAAATGAATAATCTTAAGGTAATAGCAGATTATCATCGATTAATTATCATAAGATCTTTTGAATATGATTTCGTTTTTTTTTTTTTTTTTTAAATGAAATAATAAAAAAGTATGTGTTAATTTCATAATAATATAGATATTTATACAGCGTGCTTATTTTGCAGTAAACATTAATTTTTATATAAAGTAGAACTTTTTCAAAATTATAATTTTGGTAAATTCAAGATACAATTCAAACTAATTAATTTGAGTAAACATTAGGGTTATTAGGAAAAATTGGTAAACTAAATTAGAGAAATTATAATGCAATTTCTTAGAAATCTTAGAAAATGTTGAAAAAAATAGTTTCATAAACGATACAATGAATTTTATAATATAATAAGAATATTGTAATTTGTAATGCAATCAGTGTTATAAAATTATTGATAACGTGACATTTTTTCAGGGTTTCGTTCATGTATCAACCGCTTATTCGCATTGCCCGAGAAGTGAAATTAACGAACAATTCTATCCAGTTTCAATATCAGCCAAAGAATTAAAAAAATTAATTAAACGAAATGAAAACACACACAAGTAAATATTTATTTATCCTTTTTTTCTATTACAATTTTTTCCAAGTTTTTTAATTTGCATATTACGTGAAAATATAGCGTTTCGGCAGATTGGCCAAACACATACACTTTCACTAAAGCGCTAATAGAAAATGTAATATCAACAAATGAAAATAAATTGCCGATCTCAATATTTCGTCCTTCAATAAGTAAGGTTTTCAAATATATTATAGTAATTTTGGAAAATAGGCTTAAACAAATTATGTTTGATTATATTACAATATTTTGCGATACGCACCAAAAACGTATTTTAAGTTTGTCTTGTGTATTTATGTTTTATTTTTTTTTGTCTGAAAAGTGTTATCAAAGATATTAAACAATTGGTAATATATTGTAGTAGGGTGCACAAAATCTGAACCGGAACCAGGTTGGGTGGATAATATGAATGGAGTATC
Source organism: Sitobion miscanthi (assembly GCA_008086715.1). Classification (NCBI taxonomy): domain Eukaryota; kingdom Metazoa; phylum Arthropoda; class Insecta; order Hemiptera; family Aphididae; genus Sitobion; species Sitobion miscanthi. Next base: position 22,490 of record SSSL01000428.1, read on the forward strand.
TGGCATAGTTGCTCCCTTAATCGTCGGGGTTTTAAGAACAATTCAATTGTCCACGGATAAAATAACTGATATTGTCCCAGTTGACTACACTGCCAATGCACTGATTAGTGTAATGTGGGATACGGTAAATAGGTATGGGTATTATATTTTATTATATGTTTTATTACACGTACCTATATGTATGCAGCGTAATAAATTATCATGCGTGTTCTATTTTTTTTCGTTGATAGACATCGAGATGGCGACAAAAAAAATAAGGAACCAAAAATTTATAATTACGTGTCTAGTGTGGAAAGCGCAATACATTGGGACATGATCATACAATACACGTTTGAAACATACCACCAGGTGCCACCGTTGCAATCGATGTGGTATATATTTTGTATATTTTCTGCCAATCGATGGGTCGTTAATGTTTTGAGATTTTTTTTACACCGGATACCTGGTGCGCTTGTAGATTTCTCATTCATCATTCGTGGCAAAAATCCTAAGTAAGTACTAAGTAGTGTAGGTACTATAGACCTGCAAGGGCCGTACATTTTCGGCCCGGCCCGGTCCAAAAAATATTGTGGAAAAAAAGCCCTGGCCCGGTCCGAAAATAATGCTAAGCTCGTAAAAAGCCCGGTCCGGTCCATACATTTTATCCTCAAGCCCGGCCCGTCCTGGTCCAAAAAATATTATGAAAAAAAAATATATTATTATTATGATATATAAATAGCTTTATTATACGCACCAATCAATATATTATTATATTCATTGTGATTGTATCTACTATCTAGTATCTATCCATAGAATATACTCTATATGTATCAACATAAGTTTTATCATTATTATTTATTATTTTAAATTGTGATTATTTATTGTCGAAGAAAAATCCTTAAAAAGCCCGGTCCAACCCTTGATTTATTATTCGAAGTCCAGCCCAGCCCGACAAATTGTACAAAAAAAGCCCAGGCCCGGTCCGGAATAAAATTCCAAGACTTAAAAAGCCCGGTCCAACCCTTAATTTTATTTCAAAGGCCCAGCCCGGTCCAATGTCATTACGGGCAGGGCTTTTTAAGGACCGAGTCGGGCCGGTCCGGCACTTGCAGGTCTTTAGTAGGTACCTATAATAAGCAATAATATAATAATATCTCCTTTTTAGTCTTTAATAGTTAATACTAGTATTTAAGTTGAATTAACATACAAAAAATGATGTACCTCATGGCCAAAGAAGTCCCACCCTCATGCCCTACTAGGGGAACACTCATTACGGTCAAGCACATAACTCCTCACACGCCGCCAGTTAAATTAAATACACATCAAAGAGGAGCTACTGTAGACCTCATATGGGATACTTGAACCCACTCCCGAGACGTCAAAAAAACTAATTCACTTCATCAATGAAACAGAACTTTGTCATCTTATTTGATAATATTACCTAAGAAAACAATGTACAAATATATATTAGAAATTAAGTAATTTAATGACAATTAATGTAATGTTATGAAAATTCAGCCTATTGTTTCCATCAATGTAAAAAAAAATGTAATGCTGCCTAATAATATTGCAGTCAATGCGTAAATAATTAATAATAAAAAACGATGCTAGATTTTTTTGTCTATTTCTAAATTTTGATACAAAAGCGTGATTTTTAAATGGTCACTTATTTTAAATTCAGGAAATTGACGATTTAATTTTTGTCAGATTTATTACCGTCACAAACTTATTCAATCCATAACCATTAAAATATCAAATGTATTTCACAATACTTAAAAGTATACCAGATCACCAAAAATGTTAATATATAATATGTAAAAACTTAATTTTGATTTTTATGTTCATTTAGAATGCTGAAAATGTACAAAAAAATAGAAAATATGACTGATTTGCTTAAAAATTTTACAATGAGTGAATGGAAATTCGATAACAGCAATACTCGAGAATTATGGTCGTCACTAAGTCTAGATGATCGCAAGACATTTTGGTTCGGTTTCGAAGAATTTGATTGGAAATCATACATAAAATGTACCATTCACGGGATTAGGAAACACATTTTACATGAAGACTTCAGTAACACGACGAGAGCATTGTCAAAAAATCGAAAGTATGTATAAGATTTTAAATTTCAGATGTTCAATTATAGTATGAGTCTAATATTATTTCTTTTATTTGTTACAGGTTATTTTGGTTGCATCTGTTGTGTATTTTCCTTATTATATACATCGTATTCCAAGTATATTGCAGGGGCGCCATTTGGGGTGTCGTAGGGCATACATTGGCGGCCCTATTTTTTGCCGTATCATATTGGGCTACCTTCATTTCATGCTGACACCGATGCATGTATCAGTTAAACTGAATTAATTGAAATAATTAATATAAGATAAAAATATTTTATAAACAAAGGGATATACATAGATACATACTTAGATATTAATGATATAGAAAGAAAACGTATATTAATCAATATTGACATTATGATATTGATATTATACTTTAATCTGTGTTATCACTTAAAATATTAATTATTTTTCATCCCTAATAGTAAGGTAAGAAATAACTCCAACATTGCTACATTTCAATTTTCATTGTTATAACTGTGGCCTGGTGGTAAAAAAATGTGGCCTGGTAAAAAATTTGGCAGCCCTATTTTAAAACTGAAATGGCGCCCCTGGTATATTGGATGTTTATGACATAATCCACACAGACTTATAACAAATAAATAATAATGATTTAATATTAATAATTTGTTTTTATTTAAAACATTATTTTGACAAATTTTACTTCACAAGAATAATTCTTAGCCTTGTAGCTCATACAGGCCGCATCGAACTCCGATTTTTATTTAATTTAAAATAATGGTATAATATAATTTATAAAAAAATGCTTAAAATGGTATTGTTTTTGAAGACGTCATAATATTATAAATTTTGAGATTAAAATATTGAAAAACGGAGTTCCGTGCAACCTGTAGAATATTACCCTTGGTTAGTCAAAAACAAATTATCAAATTTGGTTGATTCTACAGAATAGGATCATTATTCCCGTAGAGCGTATTTTTGTGTACAACATTACATTGACACTGGGCGCTTTAATCGTGAACACAACCATCAAGGACAGCATAATATCATTGGTTAAAATAATAGTATTACTAGCATAAGCGTGCGCACGGGGTAGTCATGGTAGCATTGTCGCCACTGGGGAGCTATGGGGGGAGACTTACCCCTCTGACTAAGATTTAGCCTCCCAAAAATATCCCTTATTGATTTAGATATAAGCCCCCTATAGGTTATTTTTAATAAATAGTTTGTTTAGCCCCCCCCCAGAATTTTAACCCTAGATGCAAATAATTTCATTCATTATACGAAATGTATTAGGAATAACATCGTTTTTAACGATAGAATAAAATAGTAAATGTAAAATGATTTATATAAAATATTTTTTATTTTTTAAAAAACAACCGGTATTAAGAAACTATAATAAAATACAATACAAGATAAATCGTAATTAATCTCATTAACCATATAAAATACCATACATTGCACCCCCCCCCCCCCACCTTGATGCTTCAATTCATGGTGGGAGTTCGATATCTAGTACTATATAGAAATCGTTGGTATATATACAATATACTAGTATTATTGTAATCAATGATAATATTTATCTATTGCACGGGGCGTATGTAATCATGGATATTATATACAACAGTTAGATGTCCGTCTTTATACAACTGTGACCAATGTTGAAGCCAATTTTAAGCAGGCAATGTATACGAAAAACTATTCTGAACGGATCTCAGATTCTCAGATGAATGAAATATAGATGGATACTTTTTATTCACTTATTTATTATATTTATTTAACACTTATTTATTTTATTTTTCATCAACAACCGAATAGGTATTGTTTAATTAATATTTAAGTATTTCAGAATAGAAATATTACACATCAATTTTTCAGTATAAAATAAAGTAGGCAGAAAGTACAAAGTTTTAATAATATATTCAAATGTGACACTATACATTTTTAAATTTGTAATTTATTACTCGTTACAAAATTAATTTTCTTACCTAATTGTACAGTTATGAATATTTAAATGCATGCCAAATATTTGTGTTTTACTCTTAAATACCTAACTTTTATTTAAGTGATTTGAAATATTTTTTTAAAGACTTCCTAAATGGTTGTATTTTTATAGTATTTTTTACAAGACTGCTTTGCCACCAATTAAGCCAAATAATTTTTAAATATCATTTTTTATGTTTTATAGGGAGAACTTTATAAGACAATCATGTTTCATAATGTATTATACGTAATAATATGGTCGGATAAACCCATCCGGTTATTTATTAATCCAGCAGAGGACATTGATCTTATCTGTGTATCATTTTTAAACATGACGTAGGTAGTGACGTAGGTACGAACGCTTAACAGTATTTTTTTTTATTTTTGGTTTATAGAATTAATCATTACCGCTTACAGCCTATACTGTTATACCACATAATATAGTATATTCTATAATAATAAATAAAATGTAATATTACCTGTTTTTTAGATGTTTAAATGTTTTTTTTTCCTTTTTATATAACAAACCTACCAGCAATAATACAAATTATGCCATTATGACGCAAATCAGTGACGGCACTACCCACGTATTTTGTGATCCTGAGCAATATTTTTGGTGGGGCCTTAGATGATTATAGTGGTACTAGATGGTAAATACTTACACTTGATATTTTGTTTTATATAATAGCTGACAATCTTTAGACACTTTTCATGTACCAATAACCAGTTCACAATATTGATATATCTTATTATTCCTAATTGACGATTTATTTAAATTCTAAATAGATACAATTTATTAGATATTATTTAAATTAAAACACACTTATTACAATTGAAGGGGTCAATGGATAAAGGTGTTAACTGACATTTTTTCAAAAATTCATTTTATTGCATAAATAAAGGTGTTATATATAGGTAATATCATTTTTAAATTTTCAATTTCATAAATTGTGCCTATCTTTTTTAAAAAATTTCACCTGCTATTGTAACAATATACCAGGATTCTGGTATTAAATGTTCATGCTTTTTGACCCAACTACTAAAATTTTATTGACATTTATAGAAAACAAAATTAAAAAAAAATGGAAACTGAAAATGTCCACAAACAGCCAAAACAAGTCAAAATATTTTGGTAGTGTATAGAAAATACTATTATAAACATTCAGGGAAAATTTCATATACCTATCTACGGTCATTAGTCTTAAAGTTACACCAAAAACTAAAATCGATTTTATTAAAACTTGATATTATTGTTAGGTTAAGTTTCTATTTTATAATAGATCAATAACCATACATATAGTATTACCTATCAATCACATTTTTTAATTTAAATCCCGGTAGTCGAGTTTTGGACCAGTACCTACATAGGTAACTCATAATAATTCATATTGTAATTTAATTAGGTACCTACCAAAAAAAAAATAACTTCTCAAACACTGTGTCTAGAGGAACTGGTGGGATAATGCATTCGAATAATAAAATGTCTATAAACTTGCGGACCAGTTTTGCATAGTTAAATTTGACATACGAACTATAACTGAAATAGATAACCAGAATAGGTACATTGCTGATCACAAATTACTTTCTGTAAAAGTACATACGATTTATCAATAGACCGTATGGATACTCAGTATAATATAAAGTTCTATGGATTTATCATAGTAAATAATATCTTTTAAAATATCTATGGCAATCGTCAATTGTCGAAATTCGTTGGCGAAGATTAACAATTCTAATAATTTCAGTGAACAAATAAGTAATAAGCTATCGATATAGACGGACAGTTATAAGCCGTATGCCCGTATACATTATAATATTAAAGTTATAGTATTTAACATAAACTCGCACATTTCGTTATGGTCAGATTCAGGTTATTTTCATTTCATAAAATTTCGATACTTTCAAGTTTAAGCTCATCGGATCGAGATGAAGATAGCTGTTTCTTCGGCGATGGCGGCACTCTAGCTAGGTTCATCAGAAGAGTCAATGTTTACGCGCAGGTGTTTTATATTAATTCTTTTTTACATTTACTTTTTCGTCTTAAATTAAATACTTATTGCCACGGACAATCTGATAACTGGGTGACGTAAAAGCATTTATAAGTTTAATCCCAAAAGCGTGATGTATAAAATACGCGAGACCAAACAGTCCAAAGGCCGTCTTCGTTTCATCGCGACAAGTTTAATACGTACCTTTTTGCATTATACTATACGCCGGGTATCACCTTAGGTTTGCGGGAAGTATTTGAAAACAATATAATGTTATTATTTATTTAATCTTTATATTTTTTTTATACATAAATATATATTATAGGTACACATCATATATTTTATTAGCATACTTACACCATTTTTAGTGTAGTTCATACCCAAGATGGTTAGATATAGGTATTAAATGTTTTGCAATTTTACTATAATTATTATTTTTCATTATATTTTAACATAACAATACACTTTAAATTAAGTTAGTTGTAATCAAGATAGACAGTCTTAAAACAAATTCTTTTCTGGATGTTTTCAAAACAGATTGTGCTTAAAAAAAATTGCACACTTGTCGTAGCAGTCTGCAGTTGCTAAATCAACACATGTAACATAAAATAGGAATTATACTTGTTTTTTTAAATAATTTTTTCAAAAAATATATGTAATTTGCTAAGCTCATACAGTTATAAATTCATAGTTAATTCAAAATGCGGATGTTTATACTTCATAGATATTTTTTTAATGAAATCGTGTAAATAATTTGATTACACAATCAGGTACCTACTCATCACTAGTATCAAATTTATATATTGCGTGTAAAATCACCGACACAAGGTGTAGACTGCATTTAAAAAATTAAAAACATAAAATAAAATATAAAATAATGTGTTGTAGAAGAAGCTGGAAATTGTAGTTTATTCTAATTTATAATCCAATTAATGTAACCGAGAATGTAACTATTAAATTCATTATTGAATGATTATTCAGAGATCACTTTGGGATAAATTCCAAACGTATAAATGTAAATCAAATTAAAAATAATTACAAATAAATACAAATAATAGTTATTTTAATAGCATTTTACTATTAACATTCAGTGTAAATATAGTTTCTGATCGACTTACATATATGTAAGTACCTTCTATAAAATAATTATTCATATCAAACAACCCTAAAAATTTAATTTAAGGATTCTCATAAATTGATCGTATAGCAACCTTGAAACACCAAAAATACATTTGTACATAATTTACAACATTTTAGTTCCCTATTATGATGTAGGTACTTACTAAATACTAATACAAACAATAAATTGCTATTCGAAAACACAAGCTCGTATATCTATTATTATTTACAAATACTACGATTAAACTAAATTAAAAATAAACTTATGATTACATACTGAGTGCCTATAATATAATATTATATATGAAAATTGAATCTTTATTACGAATACTTATCGTTTACACAGACCACAAGAAAAAATAATTAAAAATATTAAAAAATAAAGAACACATCATTGTAAAATTAATACAGTCATCGATCCGCTCAGAATTTAAAATTATAGACTTGGAGTTATAAATCTAGTTGGTATCATAGTATTTTACTGTATACGTTTATGGCTTTATGTTAACTCTAAAATCCAGTAATCACATTTTTATTTAATAATTCATAAAATACAATATGCTTTTATAAAAATATGCTTGTACTTCTAATATCTATTCACCATCTTAATCAATAATTAAATTAATAAACGAAAATAATAATTTAAATAATACCTATATCATATTGTTATAATTCAAATTCAAAATTATAAACTATTTTCGTTTATTGTCATATCAAATTTCAATGAACAAATTGTTCCTTAACACGGAAGTCTTTGATATAAAAAGTTGCATTTTATTATATCCGTGGATTCATCATATTAACGTAGGCACCGATGTATAGTATAATATCTATCATTTATTTATTTATCTATGGCAAATCTCAAAGTCGTTGCAGAAGACGCAGTCGATTAAAAATTCTAAAATTTCAATAAGCAAAGAAAATATGAACAAAAAAACTTAGTGCGTTTCGTATAATTTTATTTTTCATAAATCACAGTATTCAAAGTTTTGTATTCTGGAGCGTTTCCTCATCGGCGTCGCAGTTCACACACGTAACGGATTCCGGCAAAAGAGTCGATAATTAAAGTAAGTTTGTTTTTATATTCTTTTGGAGCTCTACTCAAAAATGATTTGTTATTTCTATATATTTATATTTATAATTATTATTAATATAAATAGAAGATCGATATAAATCGGTAGAAAATCGGTATAAATATGAATTATAAATATTAAAAAAAAAAAAAAAACACGAATTTATTTAGTTATTTTGTTATTTAGGTAATACATATTAATTAATAGGTATTTCATAAATTGTTTTTATTATTTTATTCGAAACGTTATTTTTAAATATTGGGATCAATAAAACTATTTTCATTTAATTACTATTTTATATCAATAAGAATTTTTGTTAATAAACAAGTAATAAATAAATGGTTACCTGCAAGTAAAAAAACCGTTATCTATATTATAAATTTGAATTCGATTTACCGTATTTGCGTCTAGTAGAAACAAATAAATGTTTTTTTGAAGATAATGCAAAAAATACCATCATCCATCGGTTAGGACCATATATGTATTTTCTATGATTGGGACGGTTAGGTTAAAGTTATAATCTGTGGTTATAGTCTATGGCAAATGACAATCGTCTGAGACGAACAGCGATTCCAATACGTACTCACATATTATTTCGTTCCATTCTGGTTATTGAGCTCGGTGCCTATTTTTATAAATGTCATTAATCTCAATACTTCCAGACTGAACTTTTGGATCGGAGATATGAAGACGCGCGCTGCACTTTCCCTGGCGGAGATGCACAGCTCTGACACTAGACAATATTATTATGCACTCGAAGAGAACGCGTTTCGCCGGAAGAATAAATAATTACGTAAGTTTTGTTCTTCTACTCTGTTGAAGCGGTAGACCTAATGTAAATATTTATTGTCGGACAAACTTATATACCCGCTAGACGTAGAGTAGTTTTTAAAATCCAGTTGTTATAGGTGTACAAAAATTAGGATATTATAAAAAATACCTTAAACTATAATACTTTGCCTACAACTGTTAAATATGTTATAGTAGAATAATTTTAAAATTTTAAATCAATGATTAGGCAATGATTTTATAAGTAGGAAGGTAGGTTTTTATACCTACCTAATAAATAAGAAAATACATAATGATTAATGTATTTAATATGATTTGTAAGTACATAGCAGATTATACCTACCACTTGGTGACGATTATTTTTGTTTTATACGTTCTTCGTAATTCCGATCCGTTACGATAGTTTAAGTTTTCGTTAAATGTGAAACATACATTTCTATGCGCGGGGTACGGGCATTAAACATTTGGGTTTTAAGAGAACACCTCAAATGTACGTTTATTTTGGGAGTTTAACAGGATATACCTATA
>SSSL01000229.1:0-31969 GCA_008086715.1 Sitobion miscanthi
GTTATAATAGAAATAATATTGTAATTAATTTTTATAAAGGTAGTCCAAAAAAAATATAAAACACCAATCGTTTATAAATACTAAAAATCACTTATATACAACAATAATCTTTGATGCTGCGAGTTATCATAATCAACAAATTTAATAAAAATGTGGCGAGTATCTACGAATTGTACGTAATTAGTAAGTGTTTTGACTTATGGGAGTCTGTTTCAATTAATTTGCAATATGTAATACAATATGCCAAACAAAAATAATCTTTGGTGGAATTTCTTACGTGTTTTAGATTATTAAAATCCTAGCCCGGGTCATAACGAATATTTCATATTAATCCAAAAAACTTATTAGATAATATAAAATACCTTTGATACTAGATACATACTAATGCTCATAATTAGATCCTTAATATTGTTTGTAATAGATATATGTTATAAATATTTTATAATTGTAATTAAGTTATGTCATGAGTACCATATATTTTACATATAATAGGGGTTTAGTCTTTAGGTGTTCAATTCAAAATCATCTTCCATAAATTATGAATATAATTATTTAAAGTGTATTTGTAGAAATTCATTAAAAACATTTTTTTTTTTATTGGGGAGTTATTTTTGAAAGTGTACAACAAAATAATAAAAGTGTCACCCCAGCCAAATAAATACTGTTATTCACTTATAAATCTTATAATATTGTTTAACATATTGTGGATTTTATTATAAAATATGAAAGTTGGACTGTCTTGAAAGTACTGTGTGTAGTCCAAAATTTAGCTGTTATAAATATTTTAATTTCAAATTAAGTTGTAAAAATCTATTTTTATTAATTTCTATTTTGGACGCACGTGATAGAAATATTTTTCCGGAAAAAATGTCAGTGGTTTTTTGGCAATATAAATATCTTTAAAAGCGGTTGGTTCAGCATGTATTCTTCTTCTACGTTTATTCATTTTTATTAAATGTGTATCTTAGCTGTAGTTGATACACTAGATACAATGGTATTTGTATTTGGAAGTGATCTAGTTCTAGATATATGTTGGTACATGGTTCCAAAAATCATTCGATGTCCTTCCATTACTCAAAATTAGGTTAATAGGATATGGACATAAGTTACAATAGACCAGGGGTCACCAATTGGCGGACCACGGTCCGCATCAGGAGGAAGTATTTTAAATAGTTGTCTAAAGATTGACACCATCAATCAGTAACTTGTGTACGTCGTTTAACTTAAACGTTGTGTTATTTAATTTTACGTGATTTTTCACAGTCAACTACGCAAGCTCTATTGGATTCAGCTCACAATGATAAGGCGACAAACGTAATACAATTTTATTTTATTTTAAAGCTTTTTCGTCGATCACATATTTATCATGTCTAATTTCTCAGACCTTGTCTAACATTAAATGTTTCACCATCGGCGTCTCGATAATACAACCTTTGGACTTAACCATTGCACTATTTAGTCCTTTCTTCAAGCCGTTGTGAAAATGGGGTCCAGTTTGACCGAATTGTCCATGATTACTATGGAATTATCTTTCAATTTAGGAAAAATTCTTCAAAACCAGTCATAGAAGGTGTCTCCATTAATTTCATCGCTGTGTATTTTTTGGACTCAAAACACAGTAGACCACACTTGACAAAACCCTCTACTGAGCGGATATGAACAACAATCAATCACTTGCTCTTACCTGTTGGATTTTTTGGCCCGGTGGACAGTCCTTTTAGGAATGCATCTCCGTGCGATTTTATTGTCTTGTCCATTCACACCTTATTACATGTCTCCTGCATTCACCCATGTCTCGTCGAGGAAGTATATTGTCCGACCTTCACTCCTGTAATGTACGTTGTGTGTCTAGAATATACTTTTGTCGCCATACCACAATATCTCCTTTCTCAGTAAGTAAGCTATTCCGGTTTCTCTTTGTGCATTCAAACCCCAATTCCTGTAATATACGCTGCAATGATGTCCTGGGTATATTTAGTAGCTCTGTATCATCACTGATGGCTTAAACAATTTTTTTTAATGTTGGTATCTCATTCTTAAACCAAAACCCTTGTATTTTTTTTGCCTGATAGTGTTTTTATCAAAGTCGTTGAATGTTGGACAATTTTTTTTATTGGGTCACTTCATAATTTTTTTGTGATTTTGTACATTTCTACAAATTGTATTATATCCAATGCCGGCATCTTGGTATATTGATTCCATAACATTTTTATATGTTATATGTTGCTGTCATTGAATTTTGGTTTTATACAGATTTATTATCATTAATCTATGTTTGCTTCCAACACACTGAAACAAATAAAAAATATTATGAATATATAATTTAGTTACACAATTAATGCATAGGAATATTTAATGATTATTTTACAGTGAAACCATTTAATAAGAAGGTAGATTAATAATATTGTATTATTTTGCATATTTGGATGTATTATATTCAAAGTGTTTTGACTCGTTTTGATCTGTTTACGGATGTTTAAATTTTAAATATTTTAAATTTGTTTAGTTTATTTAAAAAAAAAACAAAAAGCAATAATGCAATACAAGGTTCCTCATACATTGTTACAATATCAGTTTAAATACATATTATGTCAACATAAACTTCTAAATATATGAGTATTAATACAAATAAAGACAATAAATATAACAATACATTTTACAAAACATAAATTATAATTTTCAGTAATCATCAAGTAATAGTATGTAATTTAATAGTTACGATATCGGTGAACTTTATTTTCTAAATTTGAAGCTATACAATCTTATTCCACCATATTATGACTTTGGTAATGTTAATAAACCACCAGAATGTTAAAACTATATTTAAAAGATAAGCCGATAAAAGTTACATACTTACCATCAAAGATAAATAAATAATAAATACAATTTATAATAAAAGTTAGTTAGTGCAAGGTTGGGCTTAAACTTAAAACTTTGATAGAATTAAAAAAAAATCTTAAGAATTTACACGTAACATTAGTATAATAGTATGTAAATAAAAGTTTTAATCATTGGTATAATTTATTACTCTGCGCATTTTTATTATATATTGTAGTATATAAAGGAATAATTCTTTAGGCTAAATAACATAAGACAAACTATGTATTACGAAATAAATGATTATTGAGACTGAAGTTACTCCTAATGAGCAGGGCTACTAAGTACTGACTAGTATAACGATTAGTACACAATTAATAACGTATAAACATATAATATTAAATTCTAACCTTACAGTCAGCAAAAAAAATAAAAATTAACAGTTTTTCAAAATATTAACAAGTAATAATTAATTGATCTGTGTACTAAATACACTGATAAACGTTAAAATTTGGGAATAAGTACTAAACATACCCAACAAAAAAGAGAAAATATAATTCTGAATATAATAGACAAAAAAAATATAAATACATGTGTAAATATAATTCCTAGGATTAAATTAGTGCAATGACGCCTTGTCAGTACATTGTTGAATGTTTTTTACTTTATATAATATGACCCATAATGAAAGACAGATAGTTAATAACTGTATTTAATACATTTGAAAGCACATACTAATCAAAAGACAAATAGTAAAGGTCAACTCACATGAGTATGATATTTTTATTTACATATTTTCGATATATAGTCAAATTATTATATATTTTAAATATCACGAATAACATATTTTGTTTAGTAAACAACTTGTAAGCCTCAATACCCATTACAAATCACAATATTATAAAATACATAATAATCATGTACACTATAAATGACCTTTAGACTTAAATAAATTGCTGTAAAACTCCTTGTACCTGCTTTCCATAAATGTATGATTGTGCTTACAACATGCATAACAGGTTGCTTTACTTGAAGTTGATGGTTCCTGCTTCCATGCCCATATTCTTATAGTTCTTCTTTTGTGTTTTCTGTTTATTGTTGTCTATGACGATATATCATATGGTTAAAAAGAATAAATCATTTTGTATGTATTAACTTCTTATTACATAATACATAATACTTAATTCATCATAATACATAAAAAAGAATTTTTTTTAAAGTAAAAGTTACCAAATTTTCTTAATTTTACATTTTGTACAGTGCCTCACAAGTTGAAGCTTTTCCCTTTCGCATGGAATGTGTCTTAGTTGTCGCAGTCTGCTCTGCCTATTTGTCTACTGCGGTTGATATATCACTCAATTTGAATTCTTCATCCCATATGGTAGTTATTGTCTCTTTTAATGGTCCTTATTCTCAGGTAAATGATAACCCTTAGTACGTGACACATGTACATAGTACTTACAACAGTTACAATAGCGTTAACCAGCTTCTGCACATAGTCCTGCCAATCTCGAAACACACAATTCGACAATACCACCCTTATAAATAGTGAGCTTGACTGTAGCATCTGATAGCTTTCTTATGAACACCATTTATCCAACATCTTAGTGCATTGGTTCGACATGCCCCATAATTTTCTATTTTTGCCTAATTTTTCACTCAACGGTATTTGTTTTTGTATTATATTGTTTATATAAAAAACGTTTGACGGAGTTTCCACATAAACTTACAGTGCTCGAGGGCTTCAATATTCTACTCTTTCTTATATTTTTTTTTTTTTTTGGTTTTATCACTACATGGAGGCCGTACGCTGACTCATACCTTGGCCTCCGTGCAGCATTGTTTATTCAATTAAGTAAACATATAAATGTGTACATCGGTTGGTTTCGGTTTGCAAGGACCATAAAATAGCTTCCGCAGTTATCGCTGGTATATTGTCCTATGCTACGGGCTCCATTATGCTTTACACGTCTCTACAGTGGCTAGGCCAAATAGGAATAGTTTGGGCAATCCCTTCACATAGTGAATTAGCAGTTTTGCAATTTTGTAGCGCAACAGTATTGGAAGTCTTTTCGGACCGGCCTAAGCCGGTCATCCTAGACATAAAGCCAGCCATCGCAGACATCTATTCACTTAGAAGTAACCATTACCTTTAAATATTGACCTTTGACCTTTGAGAAATACTGAAGGAATAGCTCCTAATTTCGGTTCAGTTATGTTCGTAGTTTCACCACAACTTTTCAAAAAATCATTTGAGGTTTTTATTATGCTGACAACACAGTGGTACCTCATGATTAAACACAAAACCATGTATTCTTTGTCGTACGATGGGTTTATCGGAGTCGTCGATTTTGTCGTTGATTGTTAAACTTCGTTTTTTATTGGATGACTTCACTTCATTATTGAATAGTATTTTTTTTTCTTAAATATGTGGGTTCTCTATTAATGGATGTAAAAAGAAATCTCTGTTTACTGGACAAACGTATTTCCTTGGCCAGTTATCACTGCATTCGTCAGCCTTGGGACTTCTATAATGGTCTTGAGCGTCAAATAAGTTACCCTATAACAATTTGTAAAATTGATATTTTTACGTTTTTGAATTCAGGTTCGATTCGTTGTTATCTCTTAATATTGTCGCCTAATTTTTCACTCAACGTGTATTTGTTTTGATATAAAAAACGTTTGATGGAGTTTCCACATAAACTTACAGTGCTCGAGGGCTTCAATATTCTACTCTTTCTTATATTTTTTTTTTGTTTATGGTTTTATCACTACATGGAGGCCGTACGCTGACTCATACCTTGGCCTCCGTGCAGCATTGTTTATTCAATTAAGTAAACATATAAATGTGTACATCAGTTGGTTTCGGTTTGCAAGGACCATAAAATAGCTTCCGCAGTTATCGCTGGTGTATTGTCCTATGCTACGGGCTCCATTATGCTTTACACGTCTCTACAGTGGCTAGGCCAAATAGGAATAGTTTGGGCAATCCCTTCACATAGTGAATTAGCAGTTTTGCAATTTTGTAGCGCAACAGTATTGGAAGTCTTTTCGGACCGGCCTAAGCCGGTCATCCTAGACATAAAGCCAGCCATCGCAGACATCTATTCACTTAGAAGTAACCATTACCTTTAAATATTGACCTTTGACCTTTGAGAAATACTGAAGGAATAGCTCCTAATTTCGGTTCAGTTATGTTCGTAGTTTCACCACAACTTTTCAAAAAATCATTTGAGGGTTTATTATGCTGACAACACAGTGGTACCTCATGGTTAAACACAAAACCATGTATTCTTTGTCGTACGATGGGTTTATCGGAGTCGTCGATTTTGTCGTTGATTGTTAAACTTCGTTTTTTATTGGATGACTTCACTTCATTATTGAATAGTATTTTTTTTTTCTTAAATATGTGGGTTCTCTATTAATGGATGTAAAAAGAAATCTCTGTTTACTGGACAAACGTATTTCCTTGGCCAGTTATCACTGCATTCGTCAGCCTTGGGACTTCTATAATGGTCTTGAGCGTCAAATAAGTTACCCTATAACAATTTGTAAAATTGATATTTTTACGTTTTTGAATTCAGGTTCGATTCGTTGTTATCTCTTAATATTGTCGCCTAATTTTTCACTCAACGTGTATTTGTTTTGATATAAAAAACGTTTGATGGAGTTTCCACATAAACTTACAGTGCTCGAGGGCTTCAATATTCTACTCTTTCTTATATTTTTTTTTGTTTATGGTTTTATCACTACATGGAGGCCGTACGCTGACTCATACCTTGGCCTCCGTGCAGCATTGTTTATTCAATTAAGTAAACATATAAATGTGTACATCAGTTGGTTTCGGTTTGCAAGGACCATAAATAGCTTCCGCAGTTATCGCTGGTGTATTGTCCTATGCTACGGGCTCCATTATGCTTTACACGTCTCTACAGTGGCTAGGCCAAATAGGAATAGTTTGGGCAATCCCTTCACATAGTGAATTAGCAGTTTTGCAATTTTGTAGCGCAACAGTATTGGAAGTCTTTTCGGACCGGCCTAAGCCGGTCATCCTAGACATAAAGCCAGCCATCGCAGACATCTATTCACTTAGAAGTAACCATTACCTTTAAATATTGACCTTTGACCTTTGAGAAATACTGAAGGAATAGCTCCTAATTTCGGTTCAGTTATGTTCGTAGTTTCACCACAACTTTTCAAAAAATCATTTGAGGGTTTTATTATGCTGACAACACAGTGGTACCTCATGGTTAAACACAAAACCATGTATTCTTTGTCGTACGATGGGTTTATCGGAGTCGTCGATTTTGTCGTTGATTGTTAAACTTCGTTTTTTATTGGATGACTTCACTTCATTATTGAATAGTATTTTTTTTCTTAAATATGTGGGTTCTCTATTAATGGATGTAAAAAGAAATCTCTGTTTACTGGACAAACGTATTTCCTTGGCCAGTTATCACTGCATTCGTCAGCCTTGGGACTTCTATAATGGTCTTGAGCGTCAAATAAGTTACCCTATAACAATTTGTAAAATTGATATTTTTACGTTTTTGAATTCAGGTTCGATTCGTTGTTATCTCTTAATATTGTCGCCTAATTTTTCACTCAACGTGTATTTGTTTTGATATAAAAAACGTTTGATGGAGTTTCCACATAAACTTACAGTGCTCGAGGGCTTCAATATTCTACTCTTTCTTATATTTTTTTTTGTTTATGGTTTTATCACTACATGGAGGCCGTACGCTGACTCATACCTTGGCCTCCGTGCAGCATTGTTTATTCAATTAAGTAAACATATAAATGTGTACATCAGTTGGTTTCGGTTTGCAAGGACCATAAAATAGCTTCCGCAGTTATCGCTGGTGTATTGTCCTATGCTACGGGCTCCATTATGCTTTACACGTCTCTACAGTGGCTAGGCCAAATAGGAATAGTTGGGCAATCCCTTCACATAGTGAATTAGCAGTTTTGCAATTTTGTAGCGCAACAGTATTGGAAGTCTTTTCGGACCGGCCTAAGCCGGTCATCCTAGACATAAAGCCAGCCATCGCAGACATCTATTCACTTAGAAGTAACCATTACCTTTAAATATTGACCTTTGACCTTTGAGAAATACTGAAGGAATAGCTCCTAATTTCGGTTCAGTTATGTTCGTAGTTTCACCACAACTTTTCAAAAAATCATTTGAGGGTTTTATTATGCTGACAACACAGTGGTACCTCATGGTTAAACACAAAACCATGTATTCTTTGTCGTACGATGGGTTTATCGGAGTCGTCGATTTTGTCGTTGATTGTTAAACTTCGTTTTTTATTGGATGACTTCACTTCATTATTGAATAGTATTTTTTTTTCTTAAATATGTGGGTTCTCTATTAATGGATGTAAAAAGAAATCTCTGTTTACTGGACAAACGTATTTCCTTGGCCAGTTATCACTGCATTCGTCAGCCTTGGGACTTCTATAATGGTCTTGAGCGTCAAATAAGTTACCCTATAACAATTTGTAAAATTGATATTTTTACGTTTTTGAATTCAGGTTCGATTCGTTGTTATCTCTTAATATTGTCGCCTAATTTTCACTCAACGTGTATTTGTTTTGATATAAAAAACGTTTGATGGAGTTTCCACATAAACTTACAGTGCTCGAGGGCTTCAATATTCTACTCTTTCTTATATTTTTTTTTGTTTATGGTTTTATCACTACATGGAGGCCGTACGCTGACTCATACCTTGGCCTCCGTGCAGCATTGTTTATTCAATTAAGTAAACATATAAATGTGTACATCAGTTGGTTTCGGTTTGCAAGGACCATAAAATAGCTTCCGCAGTTATCGCTGGTGTATTGTCCTATGCTACGGGCTCCATTATGCTTTACACGTCTCTACAGTGGCTAGGCCAAATAGGAATAGTTTGGGCAATCCCTTCACATAGTGAATTAGCAGTTTTGCAATTTTGTAGCGCAACAGTATTGGAAGTCTTTTCGGACCGGCCTAAGCCGGTCATCCTAGACATAAACCAGCCATCGCAGACATCTATTCACTTAGAAGTAATTACATTACCATTTAACCTTTAAATATTGACCTTTGACCTTTGAGAAATACTGAAGGAATAGCTCCTAATTTCGGTTCAGTTATGTTCGTAGTTTCACCACAACTTTTCAAAAAATCATTTGAGGGTTTTATTATGCTGACAACACAGTGGTACCTCATGGTTAAACACAAAACCATGTATTCTTTGTCGTACGATGGGTTTATCGGAGTCGTCGATTTTGTCGTTGATTGTTAAACTTCGTTTTTTATTGGATGACTTCACTTCATTATTGAATAGTATTTTTTTTTCTTAATATGTGGGTTCTCTATAATGGGATGTAAAAAGAAATCTCTGTTTACTGGACAAACGTATTTCCTTGGCCAGTTATCACTGCATTCGTCAGCCTTGGGACTTCTATAATGGTCTTGAGCGTCAAATAAGTTACCCTATAACAATTTGTAAAATTGATATTTTTACGTTTTTGAATTCAGGTTCGATTCGTTGTTATCTCTTAATATTGTCGCCTAATTTTTCACTCAACGTGTATTTGTTTTGATATAAAAACGTTTGATGGAGTTTCCACATAAACTTACAGTGCTCGAGGGCTTCAATATTCTACTCTTTCTTATATTTTTTTTTTGTTTAGGTTTTTATCACTACATGGAGGCCGTACGCTGACTCATACCTTGGCCTCCGTGCAGCATTGTTTATTCAATTAAGTAAACATATAAATGTGTACATCAGTTGGTTTCGGTTTGCAAGGACCATAAAATAGCTTCCGCAGTTATCGCTGGTGTATTGTCCTATGCTACGGGCTCCATTATGCTTTACACGTCTCTACAGTGGCTAGGCCAAATAGGAATAGTTTGGGCAATCCCTTCACATAGTGAATTAGCAGTTTTGCAATTTTGTAGCGCAACAGTATTGGAAGTCTTTTCGGACCGGCCTAAGCCGGTCATCCTAGACATAAAGCCAGCCATCGCAGACATCTATTCACTTAGAAGTAACCATTACCTTTAAATATTGACCTTTGACCTTTGAGAAATACTGAAGGAATAGCTCCTAATTTCGGTTCAGTTATGTTCGTAGTTTCACCACAACTTTTCAAAAAATCATTTGAGGGTTTATTATGATGCTGAAACACAGTGGTACCTCATGGTTAAACACAAAACCATGTATTCTTTGTCGTACGATGGGTTTATCGGAGTCGTCGATTTTGTCGTTGATTGTTAACTTCGTTTTTTATTGGATGACTTCACTTCATATTGAATAGTATTTTTTTTTCTTAAATATGTGGGTTCTCTATTAATGGATGTAAAAAGAAATCTCTGTTTACTGGACAAACGTATTTCCTTGGCCAGTTATCACTGCATTCGTCAGCCTTGGGACTTCTATAATGGTCTTGAGCGTCAAATAAGTTACCCTATAACAATTTGTAAAATTGATATTTTTACGTTTTTGAATTCAGGTTCGATTCGTTGTTATCTCTAATATTGTCGCCTAATTTTTCACTCAACGTGTATTTGTTTTGATATAAAAAACGTTTGATGGAGTTTCCACATAAACTTACAGTGCTCGAGGGCTTCAATATTCTACTCTTTCTTATATTTTTTTTTTGTTTATGTTTTTATCACTACATGGAGGCCGTACGCTGACTCATACCTTGGCCTCCGTGCAGCATTGTTTATTCAATTAAGTAAACATATAAATGTGTACATCAGTTGGTTTCGGTTTGCAAGGACCATAAAATAGCTTCCGCAGTTATCGCTGGTGTATTGTCCTATGCTACGGGCTCCATTATGCTTTACACGTCTCTACAGTGGCTAGGCCAAATAGGAATAGTTTGGGCAATCCCTTCACATAGTGAATTAGCAGTTTTGCAATTTTGTAGCGCAACAGTATTGGAAGTCTTTTCGGACCGGCCTAAGCCGGTCATCCTAGACATAAAGCCAGCCATCGCAGACATCTATTCACTTAGAAGTAACCATTACCTTTAAATATTGACCTTTGACCTTTGAGAAATACTGAAGGAATAGCTCCTAATTTCGGTTCAGTTATGTTCGTAGTTTCACCACAACTTTTCAAAAAATCATTTGAGGGTTTTATTATGCTGACAACACAGTGGTACCTCATGGTTTAAACACAAAACCATGTATTCTTTGTCGTACGATGGGTTTATCGGAGTCGTCGATTTTGTCGTTGATTGTTAAACTTCGTTTTTTATTGGATGACTTCACTTCATTATTGAATAGTATTTTTTTTTCTTAAATATGTGGGTTTCTCTATTAATGGATGTAAAAAGAAATCTCTGTTTACTGGACAAACGTATTTCTTGGCCAGTTATCACTGCATTCGTCAGCCTTGGGACTTCTATAATGGTCTTGAGCGTCAAATAAGTTACCCTAAACAATTTGTAAAATTGATATTTTTACGTTTTTGAATTCAGGTTCGATTCGTTGTTATCTCTTAATATTGTCGCCTAATTTTTCACTCAACGTGTATTTGTTTTGATATAAAAAACGTTTGATGGAGTTTCCACATAAACTTACAGTGCTCGAGGGCTTCAATATTCTACTCTTTCTTATATTTTTTTTTTGTTTATGGTTTTATCACTACATGGAGGCCGTACGCTGACTCATACCTTGGCCTCCGTGCAGCATTGTTTATTCAATTAAGTAAACATATAAATGTGTACATCAGTTGGTTTCGGTTTGCAAGGACCATAAAATAGCTTCCGCAGTTATCGCTGGTGTATTGTCCTATGCTACGGGCTCCATTATGCTTTACACGTCTCTACAGTGGCTAGGCCAAATAGGAATAGTTTGGGCAATCCCTTCACATAGTGAATTAGCAGTTTGCATTTTGTAGCGCAACAGTATTGGAAGTCTTTTCGGACCCGGCCTAAGCCGGTCATCCTAGACATAAAGCCAGCCATCGCAGACATCTATTCACTTAGAAGTAACCATTACCTTTAAATATTGACCTTTGACCTTTGAGAAATACTGAAGGAATAGCTCCTAATTTCGGTTCAGTTATGTTCGTAGTTTCACCACAACTTTTTCAAAAAATCATTTGAGTTTTATTATGCTGACAACACAGTGGTACCTCATGTTTAACACAAAACCATGTATTCTTTGTCGTACGATGGGTTTATCGGAGTCGTCGATTTTGTCGTTGATTGTTAAACTTCGTTTTTTATTGGATGACTTCACTTCATTATTGAATAGTATTTTTTTTTCTTAAATATGTGGGTTCTCTATTAATGGATGTAAAAAGAAATCTCTGTTTACTGGACAAACGTATTTCCTTGGCCAGTTATCACTGCATTCGTCAGCCTTGGGACTTCTATAATGGTCTTGAGCGTCAAATAAGTTACCCTATAACAATTGTAAAATGTATTTTTACGTTTTTGAATTCAGGTTCGATTCGTTGTTATCTCTTAATATTGTCGCCTAATTTTTCACTCAACGTGTATTTGTTTTAAAAAAACGTTTGATGGAGTTTCCACATAAACTTACAGTGCTCGAGGGCTTCAATATTCTACTCTTTCTTATATTTTTTTTTTTTGTTTATGGTTTTATCACTACATGGAGGCCGTACGCTGACTCATACCTTGGCCTCCGTGCAGCATTGTTTTATTCAATTAAGTAAACATATAAATGTGTACATCAGTTGGTTTCGGTTTGCAAGGACCATAAAATAGCTTCCGCAGTTATCGCTGGTGTATTGTCCTATGCTACGGGCTCCATTATGCTTTACACGTCTCTACAGTGGCTAGGCCAAATAGGAATAGTTTGGGCAATCCCTTCACATAGTGAATTAGCAGTTTTGCAATTTTGTAGCGCAACAGTATTGGAAGTCTTTTCGGACCGGCCTAAGCCGGTCATCCTAGACATAAAGCCAGCCATCGCAGACATCTATTCACTTAGAAGTAACCATTACCTTTAAATATTGACCTTTGACCTTTGGAGAATACTGAAGGAATAGCTCCTAATTTCGGTTCAGTTATGTTCGTAGTTTCACCACAACTTTTCAAAAAATCATTTGAGGGTTTATTATGCTGACAACACAGTGGTACCTCATGGTTAAACACAAAACCATGTATTCTTTGTCGTACGATGGGTTTATCGGAGTCGTCGATTTTGTCGTTGATTGTTAAACTTCGTTTTTTATTGGATGACTTCACTTCATTATTGAATAGTATTTTTTTTTCTTAAATATGTGGGTTCTCTATTAATGGATGTAAAAGAAATCTCTGTTTACTGGACAAACGTATTTCCTTGGCCAGTTATCACTGCATTCGTCAGCCTTGGGACTTCTATAATGGTCTTGAGCGTCAAATAAGTTACCCTATAACAATTTGTAAAATTGATATTTTTACGTTTTTGAATTCAGGTTCGATTCGTTGTTATCTCTTAATATTGTCGCCTAATTTTTCACTCAACGTGTATTTGTTTTGAATATAAAACGTTTGATGGAGTTTCCACATAAACTTACAGTGCTCGAGGGCTTCAATATTCTACTCTTTCTTATATTTTTTTTTGTTTATGGTTTTATCACTACATGGAGGCCGTACGCTGACTCATACCTTGGCCTCCGTGCAGCATTGTTTATTCAATTAAGTAAACATATAAATGTGTACATCAGTTGGTTTCGGTTTGCAAGGACCATAAAATAGCTTCCGCAGTTATCGCTGGTGTATTGTCCTATGCTACGGGCTCCATTATGCTTTACACGCTCTACAGTGGCTAGGCCAAATAGGAATAGTTTGGGCAATCCCTTCACATGTGAATTAGCAGTTTTGCAATTTTGTAGCGCAACAGTATTGGAAGTCTTTTCGGACCGGCCTAAGCCGGTCATCCTTACACAGACCACCACATAGCCAGCCATCGCAGACATCTATTCACTTAGAAGTAACCATTACTTTAATATTGACCTTTGACCTTTGAGAAATACTGAAGGAATAGCTCCTATTTCGGTTCAGTTATGTTCGTAGTTTCACCACAACTTTTCAAAAATCATTTGAGGGTTTTATTATGCTGACAACACAGTGGTACCTCATGGTTAAACACAAAACCATGTATTCTTTGTCGTACTGGGTTTATCGGAGTCGTCGATTTTGTCGTTGATTGTTAAACTTCGTTTTTATTGGATGACTTCACTTCATTATTGAATAGTATTTTTTTTTCTTAATATGTGGGTTCTCTATTATGGTGTAAAAAGAAATCTCTGTTTTACTGGACAACGTATTTCCTTGGCCAGTTATCACTGCATTCGTCAGCCTTGGGACTTCTATAATGGTCTGAGCGTCAAATAAGTTACCCTATAACAATTTGTAAAATTGATATTTTTACGTTTTTTGAATTCAGGTTCGATTCGTTGTTATCTCTTAATATTGTCGCCTAATTTTTCACTCAACGTGTATTTGTTTTGATATAAAAAACGTTTGATGGAGTTTCCACATAAACTTACAGTGCTCGAGGGCTTCATATTCTACTCTTTCTATATTTTTTTTTTGTTTATGGGTTTATCACTACATGGAGGCCGTACGCTGACTCATACCTTGGCCTCCGTGCAGCATTGTTTATTCAATTAAGTACATATAATGTGTACATCATTGGTTCGGTTTGCAAGGACCATAAAATAGCTTCCGCAGTTTATCGCTGGTGTATTGTCCTATGCTACGGCTCCATTATGCTTTACACGTCTCTACAGTGGCTAGGCCAAATAGAATAGTTTGGGCAATCCCTTCACATAGTGAATTAGCAGTTTTGCAATTTTGTAGCGCACAGTATTGGAAGTCTTTTCGGACCGGCCTAAGCCGGTCATCCTAGACATAAAGCCAGCCATCGCAGACATCTATTCACTTGAAGTAACCATTACCTTTAAATATTGACCTTTGACCTTTGAGAATACTGAAGGAAATAGCTCCTAATTTCGGTTCAGTTATGTTCGTAGTTTCACCACAACTTTTCAAAAAATCATTTGGGGGTTTTTATTATGCTGACAACACAGTGGTACCTCATGGTTAAACACAAACCATGTATTCTTTGTCGTACGATGGGTTTATCGAGTCGTCGATTTGTCGTTGATTGTTAAACTTCGTTTTTTTATTGGATGACTTCACTTCATTATTGAATAGTATTTTTTTTTCTTAAATATGTGGGTTCTCTATTAATGGATGTAAAAAGAAATCTCTGTTTACTGGACAAACGTATTTCCTTGGCCAGTTATCACTGTGCATTCGTCACCTTGGGACTTCTATATGGTCTTGAGCGTCAAATAAGTTACCCTAATACAATTTGTAAAATTGATATTTTTACGTTTTTGAATTCAGGTTCGATTCGTTGTTATCTCTTAATATTGTCGCCTAATTTTCACTCAACGTGTATTGGTTTGTATATAAAAAACGTTTGATGGAGTTTCCACATAAACTTACAGTGCTCGAGGGCTTCAATATTCTACTCTTTCTTATATTTTTTTTTTGTTTATGGTTTTATCACTACATGGAGGCCGTACGCTGATCATACCTTGGCCTCCGTGCAGCATTGTTTATTCAATTAAGTAAACATATAAATGTGTACATCAGTTGGTTTCGGTTTGCAAGGACCATAAAATAGCTTCCGCATTATCGCTGGTGTATTGTCCTATGCTACGGGCTCCATTATGCTTTACACGTCTCTACAGTGGCTAGGCCAAATAGGAATAGTTTGGGGCAATCCCTTCACATAGTGAATTAGCAGTTTTGCAATTTTGTAGCGCAACAGTATTGAAGTCCTTTTCGGACCGGCCTAGCCGGTCATCCTAGACATAAAGCCAGCCATCGCAGACATCTATTCACTGAAAGTAACCATTACCTTTAAATATTGACCTTTGACCTTTGAGAAATACTGAAGGAATAGCTCCTAATTTCGGTTCAGTTATGTTCGTAGTTTTTCACCACAACTTTTCAAAAAATCATCTCGGTTTTAATTATTCATAGCTATTTTTTTATTAGTGGTATCTCATTGTTAAACCAAAAACCATGTAATTCAAGATCAATTCATGCTAATGTACCTATCACAGACAGTCTAGTTTCTATTTAAGATGCCTATAATTGATGATGGAGATTGACCTTTAGCCCCCAATTTTTTTTAAAAATATTTAATTTTCGTTCATTATAGTCATTGCTTTTTCCTGTATTATGTTGTTTTTGTGATAGCTTGGATCATCGGATTTTTGTTGTTATAACTTACTTTTCTTCTCTTATTACCCCTATTACACTTTTTCGATACAAAAATACAAAAGTATTCGAATAATAATTAAATGTTTTAATTTGAAGTAGAAAATGTTCAATGTTTTTCCTAAATTACACCCCTGTTGCTTTTAATCGCGTGCTTTTTAAGGCATGTATGGGAATGACTAAATACTTTTTTTGTCTAAAATAACGATTATCAAAATCAACCCGGTGTGAATGTCATTTGTGTAGTCTGAAACAGGGTGGGAAGCGCAGGACGTCACCATGTCAAGGATTGCAGTCCTTCAACAGGTGCAGTACTGCATGTAACTTCATCTGAGGTAGGACCATGGTAGCCCATTCTGTTTCATTCGTACTTTACCAGATATTATGTATGATTTAGCATGGTAGAGGGCCATGTTGTTATTTAGGTAACATCGACCAGCGAGAGGGGGAGCGAGAGCATATTCAAGGGACTCGGACGTCAGTGTCTCCCATGTACGGCGGAAGCGTGGAACAGGGAGGTGACGGTGCACGGCATGAGGGGCTAGGGTGGTGTTGGGTAGGGGAGGGGGGAGGGGGGGAAGGAGGGGGGGGCGGGGGGGGAGAAGGGGGAGGGGCGTATATGCTACGCAGGCGGGGGGCGGAAGCCGTGGGGTGCGTACACGGGGTGCTGCGGAGGTGGGGGGAGATAGGCGGGGGTGCAGCGTACTCTAGTCGGGCCCAGCAGTCGGTGTGGGATCGGGACATAACTAGTGACCTGAATACAAGCGCACCCCGGGCGGGGCGCCGGTGGACGGGGTGTATGACTCACCTGATAAACAGACGCACAGGACGCGGCAGGACTCCACAAAGCCGAGCATACGGGGTAGAACCGAGGGGCTGAACTGAACGCGGCAACAGGAGGGCGGAAATCTAACTCGCCCAGGTGCCCACCAGTCCCGGGCGGCATATGGGAAGTGTGGTCGCTGATGTTCTCATGGACTCGGTGGAGAACAAAGGGCTGGCGGGCAACTGACCCGTCGAAAAGAGGGCTATCCCCGAAGAAGGACCGTAGAGCAACATGCTGCGAGCCGTATCAGACTGGCGGTGTGTCACTCAGGCGAGAGCAAGCGCGACAGAGCGTCTGGGATACGCGCGAAGGGGGAGTGGGGCTAAGATACGACCTAACAGGAGCGCTGGAAGAAACTGAGCACAAACGCATGACGTGACGGACCACGAGCAGGGCAACGGAAAGGCGGCGCGAAAGGGCATCCCGACGCGTGGTAGTCGTGGGGCCGAACAGTATACAGCAGGTCGTCAGACCGAAAGATCTAAAAAGTGTCATAAGCAACAATGGATAAATATGAATATGGTTGTGTCTCTCGCGCGGCCGGTCGGGGCGGCTGGGGGTCGAGGTGAAATGCCATAAGTCGTCCGTCTGGTAACTGTGGAGTCTACATCATATGGATATACTATTGTGTTCATGCTCTTTAGATACGGAAACATAGTACGGCCTACACCGTAGATAGGTTAGCGATACGTGCGGTGCGTGTAATCAATATGTCATGCAATGACATAATTGATGCCACCATGAGATCATAGACGGGGTGCAATAGACACTTATTCTAGCATGGTGTTGTTGTGCGAACACGGAAGAATTACATCAAAATATCTAAGTAGATACTAACTTTTACATCAGGGTACGGGGAAAGTGGCGTGCCTTGTCCAATACATGCGCTACACGTTGCGAACCGTTCCATCGCCATACGTGTGACGGTGTACAGTGGAGGGACTGGTATGATGACGCGGTAGTCCCCGATCAGTCACACCTAGGACAGAGCGCATGGTAATGCAGATACGCATGAGTTGCTCGATTGGGTTGGGTACATGGAGGGATGTGTGAGTTAAAACGCTCAAGAACACAGGGGTGGACATCCTGTCTGTCGGGAAGTAAGAAAAAAATCTACTGAGGTGAGTAGGCACACCGTTGGGAAGACTGGACTGGACTGGAGTGGACAACGGGATCGAAGGGGGGGCGGGAGAAGACACGAGGACAGTTAGTCAGGAGCATCGATGCTAACAGAGGGGACGGACAGTGACCTGGTAGAGGAGTAGGCAGGGGGTAGACTGTGTTGAGCGAAGTTGTACTATTAGGAGTAGCTGGGGGGAAAGATTAGCATACGCACTGGTGCTGGTGGACGGTACAAATTCGTGAAGACATGAGTTGGTCTGCTATAAGGGGCAGTGTAGGCGGATGCATGGACCAGGTCATTGTTAGCGATGTAGGTGTGGCCATACATCGGGGCTCAACAATCGAGAACACGGGCGACAGTGCGCTGCGACGGGTAGAGGACGCAGCTCAATCTCAGCCGCCAGATTTCCAGCAGACAAAACAGAGGCTGTGCCTTCACACATATGAAGTACAAAACAACGGTCAAACCAAAATCTTGGTGGGCGGGAAGCACGATCCGCTGACGAAGAACCATGACGTCAACTCGGGATATCAGCGACAGTTCCCCTCTTCCTTCAAAGCGCCATGCAGTCCTGCATCGGGCCAAGGCAGAGATGATCTCCACACGTTGGCAAAATCAATGCCAGAACGATCGGGGGCCTCCCGCGCGAGGACAATGCGGCCGTTTACTGTCGTCTTCGTACACTCAGTAACTCCACCTCTCAACGCTATACTGTGCAAAAACCGGCCTGGGCCCATACACCCCCTCTACCTCAATACCGGAATGTCAGCTGCTGAACCAAACTCAGAGAAAGTCCTTCTTCGCGGCCACCTGTGTGCGTACATGAACGTATCAAGGGTAGCAGCGTGAACGGCTGGGCATCACACAGACCCCAGCCTGCCTAACCTCTTAGGCAAGAGTAACCGAGACCAGAGATTCTTTATGGAGGCGTAGGTGGGCCCAAAACGCCTACACCAAGGCAGAGCTCCGGAGGATATAACAACTCTCTCCGAAATGGCAGGCAATGGGATTCCGTGAGAGCTGATGACCCCACGAAGCTGGACTAGGAGACTCATTACCCGACGTGTCGCAAATGGTGTGCGAGAGATTCGGTCAGACTGGACCTTCCCTTGAACCCAATTACCTCTCCGGTCATGCGCTGTTTTCGGTAACCCTACCTCTGCCGAATCAGAGGTCGACAGCCACATTGTGTCTCGACGCAAACAACCGCCCACTTGACAACCAAGTCCGAACACGCAATCTTCCGGTGCGATAGTGTGTGGCGCTCAAGGATGGAACTTGAGGCTGAACTGTCATTGGAGTTTTACAAAGCAAACCGCGACCCAACGAACAATGCTAAAGTCCAGGAGGCCCCTTAGGTCCCGTCAGTCCGCTAAAAATATTCGTTAACCATATCCTGTCCACCAGAGAGGAGGAGAAGCGCGAGAGACAGCGAGGACCAGCGGCACAAACTAGATCGCAATTAGTTTAAGTTTTCCTAAGATTGGCTGCTGAAAGCCAATTTCTTAACGGAGGTTAGAGCGCCCCTCCACATTTGTATAAATTTGTTATATTTATATACATTCTTGTATTTATTATTTTGCATTACCTAAACGATGTAGGGGAAGCTGGCGATTGCCCCACCAGTATTTCCGGCCCTACGATTACACGTTATAAAAAAAAAAAAAAAAAGGTTTAGGTTAGGTTAGTTAGGTTAGGTTTAGGTTAGGTTAGGTTAGGTTTGGGTCCCAGACGAGTGCCGTGAGAGCAGCAGGCCTGCGAGAGATTCGCTTAAAGCGCTAAGACTGGCGGTCAGCAGACCAGGAGAGATCGTGGGAGGCGCTGGTGATCTCGGCGCGTGAACCATGACCCATGGGGCCTACCATACAGATTAGTCCTCGAAAAGCGTCTGGGCAGGAGACCTATACCAGAGCTCAACTGCTCCGGGTAGACTAATACACCGCAAACTATCGCTCTCTTCCCGCCGGCTAAGCAAAACGTACCTTTACTCCACAGGTGGAGACCATTTTCCGAGTATCACACAGAAGTGAAATAGTGGCAATAGCTCGTACCATACCAACAGGTAAAGTCAACCAGGTCCGGATGGTGTACCTAGCCTACATCAGAGCGGTGGCCCTGGCTAGACCCAGGGAGGGTGGTCCATGGTGTACTCACCAGTGTCTGGAGAAAGGTCTAATTCCCAATGGTGCATGGAAATCAGCCAGGCTCGTGCTCCATCAGGACACCGGGCAAACCGCCTGAACTTCCCTCGTCATCCGACCTCTGAGCCTGAATCAACACTGTGGCGAAATTATTTGAACGGGTTATCAAAAGGCAGTTTGGAGGCCCATCTCGATGCTGCACCAGAGGGGCTGTCGTGCCACCAGTACGGCTTCCGCAAAGGACGTTCGACACTCGATGCAGTAGAGGCGGTCAGTGCGCATAATACAACGCGCCGGTCGGCCCGCTCGCACTACCGCGACCTCTGCCTCTGGTTGCAATTGAGTCGCGAAGCTTTTAACACTGCCTCCGTGAGGAAAATCGAGCAAGCTATGTGCAGGAAAAACGTTCCCGATACTTGTTAACTTGTTAGAAGCTCCCTCGACGACCGCCAGCTGTGTACTGACCGCAGGGAGTAAAGCGTTAAACTCGTAGGTGTTATCCACAGGAATCTGTCAATTCGGACCCCTATTTGGGAACATCTTCTATGACGACCTACTGCGACTGGAACAGCCGAATGGCGTGCATTAGTCGGCTTCGCAGATGACAATCGCCATAATCGGTACGGCACCCACCACCAATACTGCTAGAGGAAGCTATGAATCCAGCGCTTTACAATTGTAGCAGAGTGGGGTCATCAACAACGGGCGAGCATTTCAGTCGCCAAGACCCAGGCTATCATGCTGACCAATAAGAGGGCGTACCAACGCAAACCAACTACTCGAATTATGCGACCATGTGCGGTACCTTCGGTATGGACTCAGCTCTACACTCGGGTACAGGGAGCATCTGTCCCTGTGAGCGTAAAGCGACAAGACAGCAACCGCATTGTGCCGACTAATGCAAATGTTGGTGTCCAAGCCGTGTAGAAGAAAACGTTTAGCAACATTAGTTGACAATCAATTGCTATACCGCGGCACCTTTTTGGAGCCCGTCTCTATTTTCCCACACCGTCACCTGATCTTCTAGAGGCCCCCAGAGGAGAATGGCCATCCGGGTGGCAGCTGCTTACCGGACACGCGCCAACAGACGCGATTTTATTGGTAGCGGTTTCACCCCGTTACACTTAGCCGCACGTGGCAGACTGATGCTAGGAGGCTGTGGAATAATACTACGGCCTGGACAAAAGGGAGGCGAATCTTGCGCTCGCCGAAGAGCGGATAACCAATTGGTGCAGACGGAATGGTAGGAGTCAAACACGAATACCGGTGAAATGGACCAAGGAGGCTGATTCCCCTGTGAGCAAAATGGGTAAACCGAAACACGGTAGGATTGGATACCACCTACCTAACCCAATTTCTAATTGGTCATGGTGCTTCCAACCTACCTACATAGGTTTGCGCGGGCGTGTGACAGTGCGAGTGCGTCTCGTGCGGGGATGAAAAAGACGATGCAGACATACCTTTTTGTCTGCGGGCAGATTGGGCACCAAGAAGAGGGAACGGAGTATTCATGCTGGGGGAGGACTTCACACCAGACACCGGCGGTCGTTGATGCTGCTCCGTGACAGCGATCGCTGTGGAAGGCAAAGGGACCCGACTGCTGGGAGATATTGAGAGATACGTGGACGACATTCTGCGTGCCAAAAAGAGGAAGAGAACTGCCCGGCAGCACCGTCCGCATCAACCCAAATAAGTTGATACGTTTAGTTATACGTTAGTTAAGCCTGACTATTTTGTAGCCGGAATGGCACCTTTATGGGAGGTTAAACCCTCCATTGTGTAATTTTTTATTATTTAATGTTGTAAGAGTCCTGGGAAGGAGATTGGCCTGACCAACTCGATTACTGCTGTATTGTTTGTTTGAATAATGATGGCCCGGGGGGAAGTATCATGCGCACAGCATTTTCCCCCCGGATTCCCGATATCACTATAAAAAAAAAAAAAAAAAAAAAGGTTAAGGTTAGGTTAGGTTTAGGTTAGGTTTTCCCCCGACGGGACCCACCTTGTCGTGGTGGGGGAGGCTGCTGGCCTTAGTTAGGTCCTACTAAGTGTGTTCCATACCCGGCCTTGACCTTAACTGGTTGGGGCCGGAGCAAAAGAGCCTCCCCTGGCCTTGGATGGCTGTGGGTGGCAGGTTGGAGGTAGCCTGCTAGCACATAGCAAAGCCCTAGTGTAAGGAGTCCACTACTTAAAAACTCTGAGTCACCCTGTCCTTAGCTGGATGGGTTGGCAAGGTCGGAGGCAGCCTGCTCGCTCGCAGCAAATGCCCTAATGGATGACAACCCTGACAGAAAACCCTTCAACCCCCAACTCGTCATGGGGTCTCTTGGCACGGAAGTATGAACGTGTCCACGAGGACCCTGTGGGGCACCTGGCGCCCCCCACAGTATCTAGCCTTTCCCGTGGTAAGCTGCACTGCCACGGGACGACGACAGTTTCATCATGCCTACTCGTGGAACAATTATGATGTCTTCTCAACAACCAAAACCAAACGGATCACCAACCGTTCAAGTGGTGAACGGAGAGCCGACCGTCCAATCGCTAACTCTAGTGGAGTGCTGACCACTATAACAGCAAACGAATCACGCCCGTCGAGCAGCGACGATAGCGCATCCGCTGCGCCCAAGATGAGCCGAGCTCAAGCGGAAAGTAAAGTACTCAAGGCTTCTTGATTCCACATGGCGCTAATGGAATCCCTGGAAAGGCGGCTGCGGGCAGGGCACCAAACACCAAGACCGACATTAAGGCAGCGGTAAAATCGATTGGCTTAACCTTTAGGGAGTTTGCGAGCTTTGCCAAGATGCTTGGCAATAGTTAGGAATCCGGGACGCGTGGAGCAAAGGATCAGACCGCTTGCAACAACTGCAGCAACAGCAGCATTCGCAGACACTTAAGTTGTTTAGTAGAATTACGGGTTGAGCAGACGCGATCCCTGGAGCAGGGGCTCAATTCAAGCAACGCCTCCTGTCCCAAGCACTGCCGCCACGAGTTGGAGACCATCAACCTTCAACTTGCCGAGCAAGGAAAAAGTTGGACCTAATGAGCGGAACTTTCAACACCTTAGTACGAATGCTCAGGCGCCTAAGTTGAACCAGCGCCAGCGCAATGCAAATCAGGCTGACAGACAGCGCCAACTCCAAGCCGCAACAGAAACAGAAGCAACAATGGGCAGCAACAGCGCCAGGGTAACGGCTGCGATCAGGAAAACGGTGGGTGACCATTTGGAGGGCCCCACTCAGGAGCAGTTGCCTTGAGTGGACCGAGGTTCGGAGACGGAGACCAAAGCCCGCGAAGGCTACCAAAGAGGCAGCGCGGCGACACGCCCGCCAAGAAAATCGACACGGAGGCAATGGTGAGGAGGCGTGTCCCCCAAGACGGAAGCAGTGACAATTGCCGAACCTGCAGAGGGGAAAACTTACGCCAGGTGTTATGAGGCTCGTAAGCTAGCTATCCTCCCCCTAAGCGCAACCATTGGCCAGAGATAGCCAAAGTAAGCAGGCCAAGGAGAATGACCCCGGTATTGATCATCACATCCCGGATTGGGTGATGATGAAATAAGGAAAAACGCGATCGCGGCAGCAGACCCTAGCATTGAAATTGCAGGAATCAGCTTAAGGGATAATGCTTGGGGGCGGCAAGGTTGCCAAACTCATGGTCGACGTGGAGACAGCCTTGAAGCTGTCAGCGCTCAAAGGTATCAGCATCGGTTGGAACTTATGCCGTGTCAAGCTCCTAGAAGCGAAGGCACCCATTTGCTTTAGATGCCAGGCGAGAGGTCATGTTTGCGGCAGCATGCCAAGCTGCGGAGCTCAACCGAAAAGTGCTACCGATGCCAGGAACAGATCACCTTGCAGCAACGTGCCAGTGAGTAAAGCCCCGGCAGAAGGAAAGCGTGGCTGCGGTGCCCGCAAAAGAGTCCGAAATGATTAAGTTCATTCAAGCCAACCTGAACCACTGCAAGGCGGCTCAGGACATGCTTCGGCAACACGTGGCCGAGCAGAGCGTGGAGGTCACGGTAATAACCGACCCCTACTCTATTCCCGAAGGATCCGCATCATGGCTCACCATTTCCGGAACCAAGAGAGCAGCGATTTGGCTCTCATGCAGCGGAGTCACTGCAGCGGAAGTCCACAGAGACCCAGAATTCGTGTCTGCCCGCCTCAACGGTGTCCAGACGTTCAGCTGCTATGCATCGCCAAATAAGACGCGGGCCGAGTTCGAAGACCTTCTCCAGAGGCTGGAGAACAGGGTCAGGGCTGTCGAACCTGGGGTCCCAGTACTCGTCACGGGAGACTTCAACGCCCGATTTCGGATCATGATTCTTAGCGCCTGGTTCTCAGGGAATTATGAATTTTTGAATTTGTAGCCATGTGTAGCTGATGTGTAGCCATGTCTAGCAGTATTTAGCCGATATGAGGCCAGGATGTTGAAGTTATTTAGCCATTCATAATCAAGTGTAGCAGTGTGTAGCCGATGTGTAGAAACGTGTAGCTATGTTTAGCAGGTGGCAGTTTACAAGCGTTAACTTATGGTAGCGTTGTTTATTGGTCGTTGAACGTTGGAAACCAAAAAATGTTATGGGTATACGTTTCGGTACTCTTTTTTCGAAAACCGGAGGGAATAACAAAACAGGGTGGCCCAAATGAAGACTCAAGTTTTTGACGTCATTGACCGTAAATGATTTCGGATCATGAGTTCTTAGCGCCTGGTTCTCAGGGAATTATGAATATTGAACTTTGTAGCCATGTGTAGCAATATTTACACCGAATGTGGCTAGGATGTTGAAGGTATGTAGCCATTAGTATTCAATTTAGCAATGTGTAGTTGATTTTAACTGATATGTAGCTGTGTGTAGCCATGTGTAGCCGTGAGTAGCTGGTATGTACCGTGTGGAGTAGTGTGTAGCCATTGTGTAGAGTCGTGTAGGTATGTTTAGCAGGTGGCATTTTACAAAGCGTTAACTTATGGTACCGTTGTTATTGTTCGTGAACTTGGAAACCAAAAAATTATGGGTACGTTTCGGTACCCTTTTTTCGAACCGGAGGGAATAAACAACAGGGTGGCCGAATGAAGACTTCAGTTTTTGACGTCAGATTGACCGTAAGTTTGTCAGATCATGATTCATAGCGCCTGGTGCTCAGGAAATTATAATTTTTGAATTTTAGCCATGTTCGCTGATGTGTAGCCATGTGTATTAGTATTTAGCCGATATGAGGCCAGATGTTGAGTTTTTACCATTAGTATTCAAGTTTTAGCAGTGTGTAGTTATGTGTAACTGATATGTAGCTGTGTAGCCCATGTGTAGTCGATGAGTAGCTGGTATGTAACGTGTGTAGTCGTGTTAGCCATTGTGTAGAGTCGTGTAGTATGTTTAGCAGGTGGCATTTTACAAGCGTTAACTTATGGTACGCGTTGATATTGGTCGTGAACTTTGGAAACCAAAAAATGTTATGGGTACGTTTCGGTACCCTTTTTTCGAAAACCGGAGGGAATATTAAACAGGGTGGCTGAATGAAGACTCAAGTTTTTGACGTCAGCATTGACCGTAAGTGATTTCGGATCATGACTCATAGCGCCTGGTGCTCAGGGACTTATGAATTTTTGAATTTGTAGCCATGTGTAGCTGATGTGTAGCCATGTGTAGCCGTATTTAGCCGATATGAGGCCAGGATGTTGAAGTTATTTAGCCATTCGTAATCAAGTGTAGCAGTGTGTAGCCGATGTGTAGAATCGTGTAGGTATGTTTAGCAGGTGGCATTTTACAAGCGTTAACTTATGGTACCGTTGTTATTGCTCG
Organism: Sitobion miscanthi; assembly: GCA_008086715.1. Taxonomy (NCBI): domain Eukaryota; kingdom Metazoa; phylum Arthropoda; class Insecta; order Hemiptera; family Aphididae; genus Sitobion; species Sitobion miscanthi. Next base: position 25,958 of record SSSL01000229.1, read on the forward strand.
TGAACGTTGGAAACCAAAAAATGTTATGGGCACGTTTCGGTACCCTTTTTTCGAACACCGGAGGGAATAACAAACAGGGTGGCCGAATGAAGACTCAAGTTTTTGACGTCAGCATTGACAGTATGTGATTTCGGAACATGAGTCTTAGCGCCTGGTGCTCAGGGAATTAAAAATTTTTAAATTTGTAGCCATGTGTAGCTGATGTGTAGCCATGTGTAGCAGTATTTAGCCGAAATGTGGCCAGGATGTTGAAGGTATGTAGCTATAAGTTTTCAAGTTTAGCAGTGTGTAGTTGATGTGTAACTGATATGTAGCTGTGTGTAGCCATGTGTAGCCGATGAGTAGCTGGTATGTAACCGTGTGTAGTAGTGTGTAGCCATTGTGTAGAGTCATGTAGGTATATTTAGCAGGTGGCATTTTACAAGCGTAAACTTATGGTACCGTTGTTATTGGTCGTGAACGTTGGAAACCAAAAAATGTTATGTGTACGTTTCGGTACCCTTTTTTCGAAAACCGGAGGGAATAACAAACAGGGTGGCCGAATGAAGACTCAAGTTTTTGACGTCAGGATTGACCGTAAGTGATTTCGGATCATGATTCTTAGCGCCTGGTGCTCAGGAAATTATGAATTTTTAAATTTGTAGCCATGTGTAGCTGATGTGTAGCCATGTGTAGCAGTATTTAGCCGAAATATGGCCAGGATGTTGAAGGTATGTAGCCATTAGTATTCGAGTTTAGCAGTGTGTAGTTGATGTGTAACTGATATGTAGCTGTGTGTAGCCATGTGTAGTCGATGAGTAGCTGGTATGTAACCGTGTGTAGTAGTGTGTAGCCATTGTGTAGAGTCGTGTAGGTATGTTTAGCAGGTGGCATTTTACAAGCGTTAACTTATGGTACCGTTGTTATTGGTCGTGAACGTTGGAAACCAAAAAATGTTATGGGTACGTTTCGGTACCCTTTTTTCGAAAACCGGAGGGAATAACAAACAGGGTGGCCGAATGAAGACTCAAGTTTTTGACGTCAGCATTGACCGTAAGTGATTTCGGATCATGATTCTTAGCGCCTGGTGCTCAGGGAATTATGAATTTTTGAATTTGTAGCCATGTATAGCTGATGTGTAGCTATGTGTAGCAGTATTTAGCCGAATTGTGGCCAGGACGTTGAAGGTATGTAGCCATTTGTATTCAATTTTAGCAGTGTGTAGTTGATGTGTAACTGATATGTAGCTGTGTGTAGTAGTGTGTAGCCATTGTGTAGAGTCGTGTAGGTATGTTTAGCAGGTGGCATTTTACAAGCGTTAACTTATGGTACCGTTGTTAATGGTCGTGAACGTTGGAAACCAAAAAATGTTATGGGTACGTTTCGGTACCCTTTTTTCGAAAACCGGAGGGAATAACAAACAGGGTGGCCGAATGAAGACTCAAGTTTTTGACGTCAGCATTGACCGTAAGTGATTTCGGATCATGATTCTTAGCGCCTGGTGCTCAGGGAATTATAAATTTTTGAATTTGTAGCCATGTGTAGCTGATGTGTAGCCATGTGTAGCAGTATTTAGCCGAATTGTGGCCAGGATGTTGAAGGTATGTAGCCATTTGTATTCAATTTTAGCAGTGTGTAGTTGATGTGTAACTGATATGTAGCTGTGTGTAGCCATGTGTAGCCGATGAGTAGCTGGTATGTAACCGTGTGTAGTAGTGTGTAGCCATTGTGTAGAGTCGTGTAGGTATGTTTAGGAGGTGGCATTTTACAAGCGTTAACTTATGGTACCGTTGTTATTGGTCGTGAACGTTGGAAACCAAAAAATGTTATGGGTACGTTTCGGTACCCTTTTTTCGAAAACCGGAGGGAATAACAAACAGGGTGGCTGAATGAAGACTCAAGTTTTTGACGTCAGCATTGACCGTAAGTGATTTCGGATCATGATTCTTAGCGCCTGGTGCTCAGGAAATTATGAATTTTTGAATTTGTAGCCATGTGTAGCTGATGTGTAGCCATGTGTAGCAGTATTTAGCCGAATTGTGGCCAGGATGTTGAAGGTATGTAGCCATTAGTATTCGAGTTTAGCAGTGTGTAGTTGATGTGTAACTGATATGTAGCTGTGTGTAGCCATGTGTAGTCGATGAGTAGCTGGTATGTAACCGTGTGTAGTAGTGTGTAGCCATTGTGTAGAGTCGTGTAGGTATGTTTAGCAGGTGGCATTTTACAAGCGTTAACTTATGGTACCGTTGTTATTGGTCGTGAACGTTGGAAACCAAAAAATGTTATGGGTACGTTTCGGTACCCTTTTTTCGAAAACCGGAGGGAATAACAAACAGGGTGGCTGAATGAAGACTCAAGTTTTTGACGTCAGCATTGACCGTAAGTGATTTCGGATCATGATTCTTAGCGCCTGGTGCTCAGGGAATTATGAATTTTTGAATTTGTAGCCATGTGTAGCTGATGTGTAGCTATGTGTAGCAGTATTTAGCCGAATTGTGGCCAGGACGTTGAAGGTATGTAGCCATTTGTATTCAATTTTAGCAGTGTGTAGTTGATGTGTAACTGATATGTAGCTGTGTGTAGTAGTGTGTAGCCATTGTGTAGAGTCGTGTAGGTATGTTTAGCAGGTGGCATTTTACAAGCGTTAACTTATGGTACCGTTGTTAATGGTCGTGAACGTTGGAAACCAAAAAATGTTATGGGTACGTTTCGGTACCCTTTTTTCGAAAACCGGAGGGAATAACAAACAGGGTGGCCGAATGAAGACTCAAGTTTTTGACGTCAGCATTGACCGTAAGTGATTTCGGATCATGACTCATAGCGCCTGGTGCTCAGGGACTTATGAATTTTTGAATTTGTAGCCATGTGTAGCTGATGTGTAGCCATGTGTAGCCGTATTTAGCCGATATGAGGCCAGGATGTTGAAGTTATTTAGCCATTCGTAATCAAGTGTAGCAGTGTGTAGCCGATGTGTAGAATCGTGTAGGTATGTTTAGCAGGTGGCATTTTACAAGCGTTAACTTATGGTACCGTTGTTATTGCTCGTGAACGTTGGAAACCAAAAAATGTTATGGGCACGTTTCGGTACCCTTTTTTCGAACACCGGAGGGAATAACAAACAGGGTGGCCGAATTAAGAGTCAAGTTTTTGACGTCAGCATTGACAGTATGTGATTTCGGAACATGAGTCTTAGCTCCTGGTGCTCAGGGAATTAAAAATTTTTAAATTTGTAGCCATGTGTAGCTGATGTGTAGCCATGTGTAGCAGTATTTAGCCGAAATGTGGCCAGGATGTTGAAGGTATGTAGCTATAAGTTTTCAAGTTTAGCAGTGTGTAGTTGATGTGTGTAACTGATATGTAGCTGTGTGTAGCCATGTGTAGCCGATGAGTAGCTGGTATGTAACCGTGTGTAGTAGTGTGTAGCCATTGTGTAGAGTCATGTAGGTATATTTAGCAGGTGGCATTTTACAAGCGTAAACTTATGGTACCGTTGTTATTGGTCGTGAACGTTGGAAACCAAAAAATGTTATGTGTACGTTTCGGTACCCTTTTTTCGAAAACCGGAGGGAATAACAAACAGGGTGGCCGAATGAAGACTCAAGTTTTTGACGTCAGGATTGACCGTAAGTGATTTCGGATCATGATTCTTAGCGCCTGGTGCTCAGGAAATTATGAATTTTTGAATTTGTAGCCATGTGTAGCTGATGTGTAGCCATGTGTAGCAGTATTTAGCCGAATTGTGGCCAGGATGTTGAAGGTATGTAGCCATTTGTATTCAATTTTAGCAGTGTGTAGTTGATGTGTAACTGATATGTAGCTGTGTGTAGCCATGTGTAGCCGATGAGTAGCTGGTATGTAACCGTGTGTAGTAGTGTGTAGCCATTGTGTAGAGTCGTGTAGGTATGTTTAGGAGGTGGCATTTTCAAGCGTTAACTTATGGTACCGTTGTTATTGGTCGTGAACGTTGGAAACCAAAAAATGTTATGGGTACGTTTCGGTACCCTTTTTTCGAAAACCGGAGGGAATAACAAACAGGGTGGCCGAATGAAGACTCAAGTTTTTGACGTCAGGATTGACCGTAAGTGATTTCGGATCATGATTCTTAGCGCCTGGTGCTCAGGAAATTATGAATTTTTAAATTTGTAGCCATGTGTAGCTGATGTGTAGCCATGTGTAGCAGTATTTAGCCGAAATGTGGCCAGGATGTTGAAGGTATGTAGCCATTAGTATTCGAGTTTAGCAGTGTGTAGTTGATGTGTAACTGATATGTAGCTGTGTGTAGCCATGTGTAGTCGATGAGTAGCTGGTATGTAACCGTGTGTAGTAGTGTGTAGCCATTGTGTAGAGTCGTGTAGGTATGTTTAGCAGGTGGCATTTTACAAGCGTTAACTTATGGTACCGTTGTTATTGGTCGTGAACGTTGGAAACCAAAAAATGTTATGGATACGTTTCGGTACCCTTTTTTCGAAAACCGGAGGGAATAACAAACAGGGTGGCCGAATGAAGACTCAAGTTTTTGACGTCAGCATTGACCGTAAGTGATTTCGGATCATGATTCTTAGCGCCTGGTGCTCAGGAAATTATGAATTTTTGAATTTGTAGCCATGTGTAGCTGATGTGTAGCCATGTGTAGCAGTATTTAGCCGAATTGTGGCCAGGATGTTGAAGGTATGTAGCCATTAGTATTCGAGTTTAGCAGTGTGTAGTTGATGTGTAACTGATATGTAGCTGTGGTAGCCATGTGTAGTCGATGAGTAGCTGGTATGTAACGTGTGTAGTAGGTGTAGCCATTGTGTAGAGTCGTGTAGGTATGTTTAGCAGGTGGCATTTTACAAGCGTTAACTTATGGTACCGTTGTATTGGGTGTGAACGTTGGAAACCAAAAAATGTTATGGGTACGTTTCGGTACCCTTTTTTCGAAAACCGGAGGGAATAACAAACAGGGTGGCTGAATGAACTCAAGTTTTTGACGTCAGCATTGACCGTAAGTGATTCGGATCATGATTCTTAGCGCCTGGTGCTCAGGGAATTATGAATTTGTGAATTTGTAGCCATGTGAGCTGATGTGTAGCTATGTGTAGCAGTATTAGCCGAATTGTGGCCAGGACGTTGAAGTATGTAGCCATTTGTATTCAATTTTAGCAGTGGTAGTTGATGTGTAACTGATATGTAGCTGGTGTAGTAGTGTGTAGCCATTGTGTAGAGTCGTGTAGGTATGTTTAGCAGTGGGCATTTTACAAGCGTTAACTTATGGTACCGTTGTTAATGGTCGTGAACGTTGGAAACCAAAAAATGTATGGGTACGTTTCGGTACCCTTTTTTCGAAAACCGGAGGGAATAACAAACAGGTGGCCGAATGAAGACTCAAGTTTTTGACGTCAGCATTGACCGTAAGTGATTCGGATCATGACTCATAGCGCCTGGTGCTCAGGGACTTATGAATTGAATTTGTAGCCATGTATAGCTGATGTGTAGCCATGTGTAGCCGTATTTAGCCGATATGAGGCCAGGATGTTGAAGTTATTTAGCCATTCGTATCAAGTGTAGCAGTGTGTAGCCGATGTGTAGAATCGTGTAGGTATGTTTAGCAGGTGGCATTTTACAAGCGTAACTTATGGTACCGTGTTATTGCTCGTGAACGTTGGAAACCAAAAAATGTTATGGGCACGTTTCGGTACCCTTTTTTCGAACACCGGAGGAATAACAAACAGGGTGGCCGAATGAGACTCAAGTTTTTGACGTCAGCATTGACCGTAAGTGATTTCGGATCATGATTCTTAGCGCTGGTGCTCAGGGAATTATGAATTTTTGAATTTGTAGCCATGTGTAGCTGATGTGTAGCTATGTGTAGCAGTATTTAGCCGATTGTGGCCAGGACGTTGAAGGTATGTAGCCATTGTATTCAATTTTAGCAGTGTGTAGTTGATGTGTAAGATATGTAGCTGTGTGTAGTAGTGTGTAGCCATTGTGTAGAGTCGTGTAGGTATGTTTAGCAGGTGGCATTTTACAAGCGTTAACTTATGGTACCGTGTT